>JAODKN010000001.1:41942330-41959411 GCA_026774425.1 Petrocephalus zakoni | reverse complement strand
GCCCATTGGTCGCAGGCTGGGAGGGGTGTGGCCCTAGCTGTCACTGAGGAGCTGTGCCGAACATGCCCATTGGTCGCAGGCTGGGAGGGGTGTGGCCCTAGCTGTCACTGAGGAGCTGTGCCGAACATGCCCATTGGTCGCGGGCTGGGAGGGGTGTGGCCCTGGCTGTCCCAAAGCCATATGGACAGATCCCCTCTGCAAGGCTGTGTGCTGAGAAACAGAGCAACCCCATAGGAAGACCTCGGGTCTCCGGCGCTGTGTTGTTAGGGGCCATGAAAATGGATCACTCTTGTAGCAGAGCAGAGCAGTTTTACCCCTCATTATCTGCTCCCACCGCGACAGCTGTAATACTAACACTCAGGATGTTGAACAGGATGGTTCTGGTGCATTAGTTTAAGCGCTTTTGGATAGAAGAAAAACAGATCTGAATCTAAATATGAAGGGATAACAGACTGAAATGTGCGTTTAGAGATATGAGACTTGCTTGAGGAAGTAGAAGGATGTAGATACTGTCGGGGTGAGCTGATGTACTGCTCACATGAGCATCACATTGGGCTGTGTAAGCACTTATCAGTCGCACTATTGAGTGATGTTTGCTCGAGTTCTAACATTGTGCTGTGACTGACAGACAAGGCTCTTAGAACTTTACTTCACAACATTTTCTATATGCTCCTCTGGGTTTATTAAAGATTAGTAATCGGGTACGCTGAGTGTGAAGGTATCAACTAAGAAACTAAGGTCGTGATTCTCATTTGAGATATTGTCTGGTTTGTACGATTATTCAACGATGGCTAGTGCTAGAAAAGATCGTTTGAAATTCATTGACGGGTTTTGTCTAGTATGTATGTTAGGCGCCCCGATGACCCAAATGTAATTAATTATTAATTACAATGTAATCAACATCACAGCAATAAAGATGGGAAAAATGGGACCACTGCTGTCCTGAAGAATTGTGTTTTCTTAGCCCATGTGGAGTTTAATAGACTGCCCCCTTTGGGCCCTGAGCCCAGCTGGATGAGCGGCCCCAGTTCCTCCGCGCTCCCGCCGGCCCCCAGCTCGCGGCCCCCAGCTCGCAGCCCTGCTCCCAGTTGCACCAGCCTGCTTGGCTGACCTCTCTGTCCCACCATTGAGCTCCTGCTTCCCCCACAGCTGCTCAGCAATCTGCCACTGAAGGATTCTGCTGCGTAAGAGTAATAAAGTGTCATCGGCATTCCTAGAATGCAATACTGGCTCCCATTGCACGATTTAGCTCCCACTGATTGGCTCCCGTCTTGCGCCGTGTACCAGTGTCGCCCCAATTGTCCTCTTAGTTCCATCACTTCAAGGGGGGCCTATTAAAATCTCTTTGGCATCTGAGCCAATCACAACACAGCAAACTGAGATAATGTACCTCTTGGACTCACGGTGCAACATCCATTACAGGACAGTGTTTTTTTTCTTTTTTAATAATTGACATTATAATTTATACTTAAACATCTGGTTGGCTTTAGCAGCTGCACTGTCTTTTTTAATTGGCATCTGATTCACTTGGATTTTGTGAGTATTGTTTTTGCAGACCTTGTTTGTGTGCTGGGTGCATCCCATCCCATGGATGGATACCCCCGTTACAGCCTTCATGTATTTGAGAAAGGAAAGCAGGGAACTTTACACCTGGCCAGAGCAAAATGAAATCAAAGCATATGCGCTATAAATAAAGTAAGCGGAAATAATGTGGGAATGTTTCGCTACGTATATGTTGCATTTCCATTTTCTCGGTTGCCTTGCACTTTCCTCACAAAATAAAAGTTTGGCAGTTAATCTAATCGGCATCTCTGACTGCGGTGAGCGTGTGCCCCGTAACGGACTGGCATCCCGTCCACAGTGTAGCCCATCCTTGTGTTTGGCTTCCTGCAGCTCCATTTAGGAATCTGGGATAAATATTTGGTGGATGGATGGATGGATGGATGGATGGATGGATGGGTGGGTGGAGGATTCATTATTTCTGTAAAGAAAAGGGCTCATTTGTCTCAATCAGTAATCACAAAATCTGAATTGTCTCATTCAGTATATATTACTCACCGAGATAGATGTAATGGAATACTTTCACTTTGGTAGCCACTGTGTTTGAGAGATGTAATTATCCAAATTACTGTAATCCATTTCACTGTTTCCTGCGTGCGGTTTATGGCTAATTACTTTGTACCTCAAAGCTGGGCCATGAGCAGTGGTTGGTTGGCTGGGTCTGCGCTTGTTGTTTTAAACTGCCTGTGTCCAATGCTAGGGAATTTCACACATCAGTAAGAAAGTAGCTCACTGCCTTTCCCTGCTGTCAAATGCTGAGCTGCTGATCTCCTTACTTTTGACTGTTGTGATTGTCTTTATTTTTATCCACAGTAGGTCAATTATGATTGTGGTTATCAGCCGTGAATCTGAATAATGTTTCCAGTTAAATGTTCTAGTAAATGAACTGTGACACTTTACTGAATATTTAGTGAGGATGATGAGAATTCAGGTTTTCGCATTCTGTGCTTGGTTTGGGTCTTTCCCATGCCTTAAAAAAACTAAAACCTCTATGCTTAGAAGGAGTCGTCATAAGACATTAGTCATGTGAGAGTCTTTCAAAAGAAGATATGTCATGGATCAAAAGTACAGGGGTTTTGGTGGTCAAAGTGCATTAATGAGTGTGAGCCCACCGAAGCTGATTGGCTGATCTGTACCAGCTTGAATGACATCACGGTTTTCGGGGTTCTGAGGAATGTGGAGAGAAGTCAGCTGCTGACGAGGCGGAATGCTGTGGAATCTGAAGCCAAATACCAAACTAGTATGGAAAACAGGCGCTGCGGCCTGCCTTGCGGAGGCTGGGGTCCCCTGGAAGAGGGGTGCACAGACCACTAGGCTGCACTTTGGGGGCTAAAAGTCCAAAGGAGCTCTCAAGCTGTCGGAGCTTCAAATGAGTACAAGGGGAGGTAAAATCCACCAAGATCACCTGTAGGGGGGGCAGGTATCTCAGTGAGTTAAACCTTTGTGCTTGTGGGGGTGTGCAGCGTATATACATTGGGCCCTTGAGCAAAGCTCTTGGCACCCCCCCTCAGCCCCCTGCCCTCCCTGAAATCCCCTAGGGACACTAGATAAACGGACGTCTCTGTGTATGTCTCTGAGGAGATCAAGACGGATTTGTGAATAGAAGCATTCCAGTATACCTACGCTCATATTGGTGGAAAATGCAAATAAAATATAGTTTCATTTTAAATCGCTCTAGTATTCTATAAACAAAGACTGCGTCTGCTTAGTGTGATGGTTGCTTTGTGCTCAGAAACATGCTTTTGCGTAAGTTTCGTATTGGAGCAAATGGGACAGCATTGAAGCTCGAAACCTTCATTGATGTTTTATAAATGTGCAGGGTGGTTGAGCACTGAGTAGTACTGGTGCACTCAGAGGAATGCTTTTGTTTTGGTAGACGCAGCACTGTTTTAACTGCACGTAAGCTGTCTAAGCTCAAGGGCTAGGTCAGGGTCGGGTCGCTACCTTCTTTACAGGTGAGAAGTGGGATGAGGGTGGGATGGAAGCATGGAGACCCCAACCCCACCCTCTATGTTCAACGTTCGTGTTTCATTCACATTCAGAATGAACTCATATAGAGTCATTCTAACTTGCAGACTGGGTCTACTTACGAGTCGGGCCTTTGAACTAATGGGCAACGCAAGGGGCAGCAGCCCATGAAGAATGTAAAGCCCGCAGCTTGAGGGAGCATTCTGCGTCTATGCTGGGTGTCGTCCCGAATATTTGCTCTGTGGCATTACAGCATTCCGCAGATGGGCCTTGGGCCTTGCTTGGAGTGGGAGTGCGTTGTGTAAACATGATTTCACTACTGCTGCACATGACCCCACTTCTGCGGAGAAGGAGCCTCTCACAAGGTGTGGCTCTAATGGCTGAGTAACTGGGTATCGACAGATGGCAATTAAAAGCTCAGTAATCCCCAGGGCTTAGGGGGCGGGGCCTGTTAGTTTTATCTAGTAGGTATCTGACAAGCGACTCTTTTAATCCTGTGGAGGGTTTACAGCCAATGGTTTCCGTCTGAAAAAGCTGTTAATGAAGCAGTAAGCCATAGTAATCGTGTGAGAACACATTCTGCTGGCTTGTGCTGCAAACGAAATGAAATATCTATGGCGATGGGCTGTTTCCACGACGACTGTGTGACAGTGGCTTCTCTACCTTCTCCAGAACAATGCATGAAGTTCTATACCTGACTGCAGGCGTGGGGTGGGGGAGGGGGGGGGTGAGAATGGGTTTTAGGGTTATAGACCAAGTTCAGGCAGACCCCCAACCCCCCAAGCCCCAGCAGGCAGTGAAAGTCACGCTAAATGAGAGCGTTTCAATGGGAAATTAAAGATGCCTGCCACAGCTGGCCAGTCAGAGAGAATGAGCACCTAAGGGCTGGCAGCGCCTGGACCTTCCCATTTGCTGATTGGAGCCAGTCCCAGCATCTGGCAGTGGATGATTATTATTAAGTCTTCAGATATAGACTTAAATTCAACATTTAACACTTTACATTAGTACATCTTCAACTTTTTAGAATCACTTACTATGCCCGCCTTATCCATAAGAATCTATGAAAACCATCATAATGCATTATAATGCAATCCTTAAGCATTATAAGCATGGCTATAAATATTCACAAAAAGGCATAATAGTCATATTATAGTATTATTATAGTCAATTTAATCTACAATGTGCTATAGATACCTTCATAATGCAGCACAAAGCATCCTTAATTCTTATACTGACCATTATAATGCATCAAGTGTTATTTTTTTCTTTTTCTTTTTGATATAGAGATTTTAGCACTGAAGTATCATAGTTTTGTTTTATCATTATCAGTACCACAGCATATCAGTATCATTATTCATAGAAATGAACTTTTCCAAGAGTCATCCCTTAAACAGAACAGTCTAATACAGTAGGTAATAGGGAATAACTTATCGACCATAATGTGTTTTCTTTGTATGGCAGTTAGCACTTCTCTGTGAAGCATGCACCCTGTGCTGAAGTTAGGTGACGATTCCCATGCTTCTCTCTAACCACCATGCGACTGAGTGCTGCTTACTGGCTCGCCGCACAGTGCGCCGAGCTGTGTGTCCGGGCCCCGGCGCCCGAGCCCACGCCTGCCTTTTGTCCTTCCTCCCTGCTATTTAGCTAATCCCATCTCCACTCCTCTCCCCTCTTTTGCCCCCCAGCCACCTCTCCTGTGGATCTGCTGGTGGCCCGTTAAAAAACAAAAAAAAAAAAACCAAAACTTTGGCTTCATCAGAGAGCCAGATCACATTAATAATTAAGAACACCCCTGTGGGGTTTTCAGAGTATCTTGTTGTTTTCCAATAAAAACAGAATAAGATACGGATTCGCCTTCAGTTAAAAGGCGCCTTTGTAGCTGCTCATGTTGTCTGCATGCTAAGACCCCTGTTAAATTAACTTCAGCCTGTCATGGCCAGATGTGAATGATGGCCTGTCTGGAGCAGAGGCTTTCCCACGACACACACTGATGCTCCATAGGACCTCTCTGGACGGATTGCACCACCCCCTCCAATCTCTCATCCTGTTATTACTGGGCTTATTACAAATCTAAATAACTTGTGGTCTTTTTATTGATTGACAACAGAGCACAAATGCGTTCTGGTGTGCAAAAAGGAAGCCATGCGTATTGTGAAGTCCCAAAGGCCTTTCAATTGAGCTGTCACTGGACCACGGGACAATGGTCATATTCCTAGTCTTCACAATACACTCCTGGCCATTCAGTAAAGAAAAAAGCAGCCAGCCATACCCATATTCGGGGAATATTGAGTGTTGTGTACCCAGCAGCATGTGGAAGGCGAGCAGTGTTGCCCAGTTCTCAAACAAAAGCATAAAAGAGGCAACCTACTGGCCATCTGCTTTCTGTGACTTTGCTATACACATTACCCTATTGTCATGCTGATGTCAACAAGACTGCAGCATCGTGGTGGAACTATGATAATATGGGCAAAATTCTCTTGGCTGTGCTAACAGTTTTTGGCATTGAGGGGTAAGGGAGAAAAGCTAATAGGTTTATGACAGTAAAAATTAACAATTTTAGTAGCCAGTAGTCCTCTCGTTTCTTCCGGGGGTCGCTGCTTCTCACTGGCATGTGGACGTCAGAAGACATCACATGGATGGTGTTTTTTGCAAGATTGGATGGGTATCTGGAGATCAATCTAGCCATTCTTGTGAAGTGTCTGCATAAAATCCTGGGCTGAAGCACTAAATGCTTTAACATTTCAGATGTAATGAGTATTTATTACCGGAAGAGGAAAAAGTTTTTTTTTTGTGGTTAACCTTGTAACCTATTTTATGTCCTTTGGCCGCTAGTGAGAGGTCAAACGTTGTTGGTGGCACAGAGGAGAGTTACGGCTGGACAATAGCTTGTGTGAATGGTGAATTAAAGGCCTTCATCCAGGCACCCAAGTGCATTAAATCAAAGTGCCAGTGGGATGCGGACAAACCTCATTACCATTCATGCCTGGCTGGGTAGGAAATGCCACTCCTATGCATTTTGTAAGTCTATAACTATGGTTTTAAACACTATTTATGGAATTCCTTAACTGTGAGCGTCTCAAGTATTTCTTATGAGGACTTATAGGAACAATGTAGTCATCATTCGTACTTGTGACAGCACCACGCTACCTACACAACGTGGAGGCTTCCCAGAACTTTGTAACATTTGTAATAATCATTGTTATGTTGATTTGCACTACTTGTAGTGATCATTTAATCTCAAACTAAGAATTGTGATAAAAACTGCGAATGTAAGGATATATGCATCTGTTGTGCCGCTCCTAAATCACCATAGTGTTACGTGAGTCATCATATGCAAAGTGAGTATTTTTCAGTGTTTGGACCAGTACCGTGACGGTTGTGTGGTTCTGAACCGTACAGTATGCATAGCTTGGCTGTCTCCAGCTGATTCAGGGGGTGTACGTGTTTGACCATGGCGTTTTTATCGTCTTCCAGTGTGAAGATTGTAAAGCTTCACACTGATACCAAGACGTTGTAGTAGATACAAGCTCATTAATCAATCAATAAATCAATCAATCAGTCAATCAATCCATCAATGGATTAATAAATTTTTAATCAAAAATAAATACTACCCCATTGACCCTGCTCAGAAAAAGCATTTGGGAGATGTATGGATGAATGTGCTACATGTTTTCATGAGTGACAGCTTTGAAGTCCTATCGAAATGTATTTCTGAACTGGCTCTAAAATGCTTAAGCCCTGCAGTCTGGAAGCACATCTTCTGTACTGTTACCAGCCATTATGTTCCCACCATGGTCCATTGACAGACTGAAATTTAGCTGCACTGTTCCAGCTCAAAGGGGAAGATCTTTTTCACTGGATGAAAGCCGTCTTCCTGTTCTGGGAGAATGGGCTCATTGTCATGTAAACACCAGAGCTTGTCTTGATTTGAGCAGTCAAAGAGTTAAATTGATGTGAAGAGGCGTGGGTGAGCAAAGTAGAGAAATTCCCATTTCAAAGACTGTGCTCATTTGCGAGGGCTTTGCTCCCCACTGGTCTAGCATGCATAGCTGGCATTAGAATATGATTTTCCAATCTTGTGCATCCTATAGTCCAGTGTTTCCCAATCCAGTACTCAGGAACCCACAGACCATGTTTCTGTTTCCCTGGAGCTGGGAGGAGCTATTCCAGTCTTTCAGATATGGGGGGGGGGGGTGTTTTGGATGAAAATACTGCAGTATTACTGTAATAACCCCCAAGCCTGGCCTGCACCCACCCCCTCCATCTGCCTCCCTGAAATCTATATGCCTAAGGTAGCCTCCAGCAGCCACAGATTCAGTAGCCTCCTCGTCTGCAATGTGCCTTGACATCTGTGCACACTTCTCAGGATATAGGCCCTGTCTGATCCAGGCGTCCTGATATCTGCATAAAGAGCCTTCCTCTTCCACCTGCTCCAGGTCACACCCATCGAGTCACAAGGTCACGCCCCCTTTTGGATACGTGACCCTAAGTTGTCGTGGCTGGTGTGGGATGGCATTCGGTGAATGTTCAGGCCAGCAGACCAACAACTGCTCCTTCTGCAAAGACAGCTTGTCGGCTGTCATTCATTATGCCTGTAGCTGAGAACAGCCCTCAGTTCTCCATCGTTATGCTATTACATACATCATGCCTCACTGTTTGCACTGTGTATCTTTAACTGAAACGAAATATTAATGTTATCTTCTTCTTTGATTGCCATCTGAGTTCAAGACAAGAACAAAATACACTGAAAATATTTTCAAAGAATAATTGATCAATGTTTTTTTTTCCTGGGTCAGTGTTCAGCAGCAGTAAAAAACTAACCACTTATTCATAATATACAACTGAAAAAATGGGGTGACAGGTTTGCGGGTTCAAATCCTGCTCCTCTCCAATGTGTGTGGAGTGTGCATGTTTCCCTAAGGTCTTCAGTCTTATCCGGCACCCCAAAACATCTAGTTTGATGACAGGTGTCTCTGAATGGCCCATGGTATGTGACTGTATGCGTGAATGTGCCTTGTGCCCTGATGATCCTGGGCCCTCCAGGCCCCCTGAAATGACTCACTGAGCAATACATTTCCGATAATTTTATTAACACAATGCAGATAGCTAGAGATGTCAGTCTGGTTTTCATGGATCTTCATAAATACAATAATAAAAGAAAAACATCTCACAAAATTGATAATCTCATTTCTGCCATTGATTTGTATGTATCTGGCACTGATAGTTCAAATGCCCTAATGCACATTCACAATGCGCGTTTGGAGAAGCTTTGCGGATTGATGAAAAGAATGGCAGAAACTGTATTTGTGGCACATTAAAATCCCGACTTTAACATGAGACAAGAATAATTTAGTATTACCTTTTTCTGTCTGTCATGGAAATGATAAAAATGTGATTATTAAATGGTAGTTTTACTGATTAACTAGTTCACAGTTATTAGAAGTACATGTAGCAAAATACAAGAATTTAAATGAAAACAAAAAAACTAGCTTTCTATACCAATACAATACAATCTGAATCTATATTTACACAAAATATAAAAATATATTTCACAAAAAAGTGGTACCAATAAATGTACAATATCTTGCTCTTTAAAATTGCAAATAAATTTCTATAAAAGCCTTTTAAATATTTTTGCTGGACTCTTGAGAGAAGCACAGGGACGGCCCCCGGCGGTGACGTGCATGACGTTGGCTCTGATGACATTTCTCCCCAAAGTGTCATGTGTCATGTGGCCCCCCCCGCTGGCGTCAAAGGGCGCCAAGATCAAGGGGGCGAGCCCCGGTGGGCCTGCATCACGCGCGTTCCTTGGTGGTCTCCGGTCCCTTCCGGCTCCGACTTACATACCTACAGCAGGACACACAAGAAGAGATTCCACACTTAGCACGGGCCTCAGATGTCAGTGCTATACTTAGACGGGTGTCCAGAGCGATGTGCTACACCGGCCTTCATAAACAGCACTTCCTGATAAACAAGCACTTAATTATGCCATGTCAGATACTGGGGACCAGTTGCCAAGTGGGAGTTGCATATATCTGACTCTTTCATCCAAAGTGACTTACAGTAGAGGGAAGGGTTACAATTTATGCGTGCCCACTGGGATTGGAACTCATGCCCTTCATGTTGTTAGGGCAATCTTTCTGTTAGAAAAACTTAACCCAGGATACACAGTACAAGTCCTTTGGGGGGAAATTCACCTTCTCAGTTTATTGATCTGATCATGCTGGGTTCCAGAATGATTCTTCTTAACAGCCATTACCTAATTTACAAAGCTGGATCTTCAGATTCCGTAAAACAGATGCATTTCTTAACTACAGTCCTGCCCAAGGGTGTTGCTAGAAATTCTGGGACCCTGATTAAAAGCTAATCAGAGTTTCACTTACACAAAAATGTTTTTAGTTCAGAGAAGTAACCAATCAGATTTTGCGTCAGATATCAGACCAACCAATCAGATGTCTTGGTCTCTCCTCTAGTTGCTTGGCCCTGCCTCCGCTACAGTCTGATTGGTTATTTCTCTGAACCAAACCAGTGTTCAGTAAACAAACAATATCATGTGGTCTTGTGGCGGAATAGGCACTTACTTGCTAATGTTTTGTCAAGGTCAGCAATAAAGTCTTCTAGTTCTTTAGTATCTCCAAGCTTGGCTACAGACATAAAAAGACATCATTAACCACTGCATAAATGCAATCAAAAACAGTGAAACACAATTCTGTGAACTCTCTGTGCTGAACGCACCTTTATGCGTTCTGACAGGGGGGCAGGCAGACGTGGGGGAGAACACGGACGGAGAGTTGAGCTTCTCATCGCTAAAGCTGAAACTGTTCCTGTTGAGGGATTCGGCACCTGTTGGAGAAAACCATACTGGTTGTTTTGATGTATCGGGCTGATACGACCTATTATCACTTATGCCTTATAGGTCCAATCTCACTCAAAAGTACATCACTCAAAAACAATAAACCTGGCTTGTGCTGTACTTAAACCGAGTGTGTCTTATTCATTGTTAGCTGAAATATTATTATTGTTGTTGTTATTATTATTTTTTTTTTATTTCAAATTAATGGCAACACGCCTATTTCTCCCTGAGGCATATACAAGCCTCATTTTGAAGCCTCCTTTCTGGTTATTTTAAAAATATCACTCCCCACATAGTTGACATTGTTTTTTCCTCCACCGGACAATTTAAGAAAAGCAAACATATAATCACAGACGGTTTTGAGGCTGCAGCGGCTCCCGGGTTTTCCCAAGCATGCATCCTCGCAGACCATTTCTGTGCGAGATAACGCCACCATTACCTAAATCTAAGCAGATGTCCGCTCACGCACGTTCCCACATTCTTTACCCTACTAGTTCATGTAACATAATAAACACACTTTGATTCATCTGACAGCCTCACAGAATGAATGGTTTGTGTTCGACAGGAGCAGAGAATTTTGCTCCGTGTCTGCAAAACTCAGCCATAATCATTTACAAGTACTTCATTCATGATGTGCTCGGCTGCACTTCTGTTAAACATTAACAAATGTCTGCAAATATGGAATGTAAGGTCAATTATCCAGTTTGAAGGGCATGCGACTTAACAATAAGTAATTTCCACCTGAAAATGACCGGTTTTTATCTTCCTATTCAATTATATACATTGCCACCTAAGCCTATATATCAAAGCGTATTTTAATGTAATAGAATGTCCATACTTCCGTGACGCTGACCGGGTTAAGAGGTTAGAAGATGAATAGAGGAATTTTCATACTGCTAAAGGCTGCGTCCTTCACCTTATCTGGCTCAGCAACAAAGCCTGTGATTTACAAATCCTGTGATTCATTAAAGGGGGGATGCCATCTGGGACTGAAAGTCAGGAGCGCTGGCGACGCCGGGGAGAGGTGCCCCCCCGATCGGACCCCTGCTCGTCCCCCCCCCCCGATCAGACCCCATGCCTCGGGGCTTTGCCTTGTTCCTCTCATCACTCCAGCAGACCGTAGTCACGTGGACCCAAAAAACACAACGCTCGATCGCCGCACTAATGATTTAATGATCCGAGGTTTCATTAGGCCATGCAACTGCACTGCACTTCTGTAAGCACGGAGTTACACTTAGCGTCCCCTGCATGCCCCCTATCTGCCTAACAATAACGATTAATATTTTTTTTAAAAAGTTCATTTCAAACTGAAAAGTCGCTCATCACCACGTTATACCAAGTGGAAATATGGCAAATTCCTATCAGCTTGTACCTTAATTTTCTGATTCTGAATTCAGCTATGAAATACCAATGCAAGCCTTTCCATATATTGAAAGGGCCATTGGTGAGTTTCGTGACTGTTAAAGGCTACAGGCATAAGGACTTGACACTGGGGGGCTCGAGTTGCCGACACTGCGTGGCCTTTGTTAAATAGCTCCGCAGCAATAGAGCAGGATAAGCTTACGAGCAGGAGGAATGGTAATCACTCCTCATATTAAGGGGACTCGCTCAGGTGCAAGACACTGCATACACACATATATGTGTGTGTGTGTGTGTGTGCAGAAAGAGTAACATAATAACGCATAATCCTGACACACTATTAGTGGCAAGCATCTTAGATGCACACTTTCCACTTTCAGGGTCGCACTTCTCTGAATTGATTGCTAATTTCCAGTGATTACATGGTGCGAGCAGCAACACACCAGATAAAATGTTACATTATAAACACAGCAGTAACATATATAATTACTGCTCCACTACCCCAAGGCACATGGGGAGCACGTAATTGGGTGCGATCTACAGCGTGCGTAAGCCGGGGCTCCGGGGCGCTGCGCGGGGGTCCCGCCGGGGGTCCGGCCGGCACTCACTCTCCGAGTCGCTGATGCCGCTGTCGCTGACGCTGGCGCTGCTTCTCCGCTTCACCGACCGCAGGTGCTCCTCGTATCGGAAATGTCGCTTCTCTACGGGCGACGAGAAGTCCTCAATGACGGCGTCGAATTCGCACAGCACCGCGGTCAGGTCATCGTCTTCTTCGAGGAAGTGCGCTGCCAAACGCAAAGAACTGTTTAAGTTCTTACAGTAAGTTTCTACTTAATATAAGTCCATCTAAAACATGGCATGTTAAAAAGCCACGGGAAACGCCTGGTGATATTCGGGTGTTCCTTATTAACAATTATTATTATTAATAATAATTATTGTTATTATTAACATCGCAGACAATCTCATCAACCTCTGTTAGAAGGAGTAACCTACATACATCCTCTCGTCACGTCACGTAGCCTGTGCCTCAATATTACTTTACATAGCCTACAATCTAAATACCGCTTAATTCTCCAAAATACCTCGTATTTGCAAGGTACATGCCCGAATCTCTACTTTTATTATAACTAAGCAGGAAAAGTAGGACGCGCCGCACCTATATTAAACTGCATTGTCTACATGGATCATCGATGCATGCATTAAGGAAGGGTCTTTACTTACATTTCTTTTGAGATTTAATTTTGGGAGACTTCATCATTGATGCTTAAGCTGTATATCCAATAGAGACTTGGGATGACAGCGCCGGTAACAGTGCGGGCGGCTGATGCTGACCCCCTTTAAATAGCGTCTAAAGGCGGGGGGGCGGTGACTCAGCCCCCGCTCCCCCCGCACGCCTTCCGGCTTGCCCAGCCCCACTTACTCATTGCCATTTATCAGAAGTGTGTTTGTAAACAGCCCGTGATATACCGGGCGAGCGCCTGCGGCAAACTTGCGGGACTTGGGTATTTTTAGCCGCGAGTTCCGCCGCGATCTAATTTAATCGGCAGCGCTCGTCTTCGCATGTGGAAAGACGCCGAAATCAAACGGGCGTTGACATTAAGGCCTTCTTGGCGAACTCTTCTCATGTTATATAATTTTACTGAAGGTTGGCTCATTATATGTTTATGTTCTATTCCAAGGAATATATCGGTCTCATTTTGCCGACTGAGCGCGCTTGAAAGTTAAGTATTAGTGGCATCTTTAGTGTATTTCGATCTGCGTCAGTTATAAACATCGATGTTTATATACCTTTAATTCACATTAATTGAATATCTCGATTATTTTTTTCCGGTTTTTGTCCACTACAATTAAAACGAAAATGGTTGAAATATTATCGGAGCTATAGCTGTTAAATAAGGTTAAATATGTTTTAGCGCCATCTGCTGGTCCATGATGACAATTGAAGGCCGTATTTCTTGTCCTGAATTACGACCACAAGTACAATCCACCTCATGCAAACAAAATAACTTTCATGATTACGTTTAACCATGAATCAAAACTAATTTAATCATGATGCAAAATTTAAAATTTAACCGTGAATCCATGAATCCCAAAGGAGTATACCTTTTCTTAAGGTCTAAGATGCCAAGATCTTAACAGAGAAAGTAGGTAGTGGTTAAGAATAGGTGGATAGGTAAATTAAGTCACAGGATAAATTTCAAAACTTAAAAAGGGGCCCATAAGTGGAGAATGAATAAGTGCCTTTTCACAGCAGCTTAGTGCGTGGCGTGAAGTTCCTAATTTCCATATTCCCAGGCAAAGAGCCTTAAGCTCCCTTAACGAAGCCACCTTCACACCTCCAGAAATGTTCACACCTTCGGTGTTTCTTTTTATCCGCCAGGCAGGTGGAAAAACACAACATGTGTTTGCAGCTGCACTGTTCTGTTGACTTTCGGGGGGCTTCGCGTTAAATAATGGCACCTAAGGCTCCTTGAGAGGTGTTAAATGGAGCGCTTGGGGGAGAGGAGCCGTGATTTCGGTTCAGTTCACAGGCTTATATGAAGTAATATGTTTATGTTGAGCCCACATCTGCCTTCTTCATCATGATGTCTATTTGACAACAAAGCAGTCTAGAATTGCACCCACTATTAACTGCTTTTAGTCCACTGGGGGGCTGGGGCAGCAGGTGAGGCCTCTGTGGCTGGAAGGTCACCAGTTTGACAGTTTGAGATGCAGCCTCCTCAACATAAGCTGTTCTAGACCGTGTTTTATGTCTTGCCCCCCCCCCCCCGAAAAACTGTTTTTCTAAAACCATGTAGCTATTTGTCTCTTGATCTCCATACACATTTTGTACCCCGAGGCTCAGCAAACTTTATCTTGGGGATCCCCCTGCTGTTGGCAAATTTAATCATTGCGGGGGTGTCCCCTTTGTCTTCAGGAGGTTGGGCACCCCTTAGGGTCAAATCCTTTTATCACCCCTGATCAGCAGCTGGGTCAGCCCAGGGTGTCCTGGCGTCCTGGGTAAGATTCTGCTGCTAACTAGAACTGTACTGCCACAGAATGCGACCACAGGTCTGTCTTCTGTTTTTTTCACTCCCTCTTGTACCCCTAATCAAATGGCTCCCTAGGCCCATGTGGGCTGGCCCTGCTCAGCAGAATAGTTACATCTCTGTTGGGCACTTGGGCAAGGCCCGCAGACCCCGAAAATGCTCCAGGGGCACTCAGACCCCAAGATTCACCCTCAGCTGTATATATGTGTATGTGTCTTTTCATTTTTAGCTTATCCCCTAATCTTTAACTGAAAATACAGACACAGGTGTTTTGATACATGACTAATTCAGATTACATACTAGACCACTAACACCCCATGTGCTTGGGATATTCAGTACAATTATATTCCGTGTAATAAAGTGAGTGATACAGAAGAGAGATACTTTATTCACCCCTTGGGGGAACTGCATTTTCTCCTCTTCCAGCCAGAGATCCACACGCCACCCACAAGATATGATGATATATAGCCCTGGGGTAGGTGCAGGGTCAGAGCCCCCATTTGTCACCACTAGAAAGCAAAGAGATCGATCCATTCATCCCTCCATAACTGCTTATGCAGCACAGGGTCACAGAACCGCAGCTTATTTCAGGAAGACACAGTCACTAGAAAGTATAATTCATACAATATCAAATGTCGAAAGGGAAACAGCCAAACATGAAATCACATTGGATAAAATAAATCAATTAAATTGGCAGTTAAAAAGTCTGTATGGGTACCAGTGAAATGTTTTTTGAGGGAATATCTGATATGATCTCAGCAATAATCTTACATGAATTCATCCATCATCAGTCTTGGTCAAGACAAGCAGTTCAGCACAGTAGTATTAGATTTAAGATAGTACTATAGTAACACCATCATGCTTTAAAGTAATCCTACTTAAATAACAAATACTATAACATTAAATGTTGCTATAAATGGGGTTTATTATACCATGCATCCTGCCACAGTACAGTGTATAGTCTAACAATAAATAAGTGTGCGTGCAGTTATCTATAAAAATACAGGCTTCATTGGTGGAAGTGCACAACTTCACAATAATCCACAGGTATGTTCCACACACACACACGCCCCTTTTATGTTCAGTAATTGTGAGCCAGTCTGACTGGGAGGGCGGAATATGGCGCGGCACGTCCGGGGCGGGGTGAGCCGAGTGGCAGCTGTCCTGGAAACGTAACGCAAGAGATGAGATCAGCTCTACAAACAAGTTCAAGTCAGCAGCGAAATATCTGGTCTGCCATGACACGCATCGAGAAGGAAGGAGCTTCGAGATTGTGCAGACACGTCAGCTGTTTCCTGACTGGATGGAGAAGCAGACTTTACGGTGGCTCATCTGAGACAGGGGTGCGAATGTAACTGGGCTGATCTCGCCCACACCGGCTGCACCTCGCCAACGCTGAAAGCTGAACCGGAAGAGACACGAATGGCCGGTCTCTGTAGTCTTGGGTAACAGTAAAAAATGTGCATGCATACTCTAACACACATTCAGTCATGCAGTCATTTCCAGAGCTCCCCCTCATAAGGGCTCAGGGAGCCCCCTGGGAACGGAGGCTTAAAATGACCATCTAACAAGATTCAGTGCCACCCCTCCCTGTCTGTAGTTAACAACTTTTAAAATTTGCTTTATAGAAGTAGCTCTCACTATAAGGTTGCAGCCCCTTGTCCTACATTTATGCGGACTTGTTACACATTCGTGTCATGCTCAGACTGCTCAGACTGCCCACCCGGGGATCCCCTGAGACCTTTGACACAATTTGCAGGCTGTTCATTTCCATTCATTTCCGATACCTGCTTGTCCCTATACAGGGATGTCAGAGCTGATTCCAGATGCAAGGCAGGGAATAACCCAGGATGGGGTGCCCATCCATTCATGTTAGCATGTTTATATACTATATGTGTGTGAGTGTGTGTGTGTGTGTATATAAAGACATAGTACCGATTAACCAGACCTGACAAATGCCCTGCATAACTTAATGCATAAACTCATAGAGGGCACATGATTTAACTTATATCCATCCATCCATCCGTTCTGGAGGGTCCAGAGCATATGGGCACCAGGCAGGGAACAACTGAGGGTTTGGTGCCAATGCATCACAGAGCACACTCACACACACCCACCATACACTCACATGCACACCTAAAGGCAATTTGGTAACCCCAACTAACATTAGCATGTTTTTGGACTGTGGGGGGAAACCAGAGTAACCCAGAGGAACTTTGACTTATATGCCAAATTTAAATAGACGAGGAGTAAGGCACCAGTAAGGCAGTCACCCATAAATAGACGAGGAGTAAGGCACCAGTAAGGCAGTC
>JAODKN010000001.1:41928197-41942230 GCA_026774425.1 Petrocephalus zakoni | reverse complement strand
AGTAAGGCACCAGTAAGGCAGTCACCCATAAATAGACGAGGAGTAAGGCACCAGTAAGGCAGTCACCCATAAATAGATGAGGAGTAAGGCACCAGTAAGGCAGTCACCCATAAATAGATGAGGAGTAAGGCACCAGTAAGGCAGTCACCACTGAAATAACCCTTCCCCAATCCACATCCCTAACACATTTTTTTAGTGTATTCACATTTTAATTTGCCATTTCTGTAGGGTAGCAACTTAACATTTCAAAAGAAAGGAATGAATTGGCTCAGCAGCACGCTATACTTTCAGGAATCAGAATTAATGCAGAGTCCTTGTTATTTAAAATTAAATCGCGAGTGCCTACATTTTAAAATTTAGCCAAAATATCCAGAATATGAGAAGCATGCAGAACAAATTATGAATTTCAAATTTTTCCACGAAAATTAGTTTTACATGAAAAGAAATACAAGTATCTCAAGGGTCAAGCAGCTGATGCAGACGGGGACGCTATTGTTGGTTGTTTTTATTGCAGCTTTGCTGAGGTCGATTCTGAAAGTGCCTTTGTGCTCCTAATATGACAGTTACGGCTTGCTGTGTATACCCAGTATACCCAGTATACCCAGCATACCCAGTGATACTGAGAGACATTATCGGTGACAGGTCGTATTTAGCAGCCTAGAGTTTGCAAACAGTTTATCCTTTGCTTTAATCCTATTCAATTTTATTTGTATAGCGGATTTTCACATTACATTATCTCTGGCCAAAAGCCCCCAGTGAGCAAGCCACAGGTGACGGTGGCGAGGAAAAACTCCCTAGAAGGAAGAAGCCTTGGGAGGATCCATACCCAAAGGGGGAGCCCATCCTCCAGGTGTTCAATTGACCAGAGGTCATCAATTGAATGGGGTGGCAAAGTCTTAATTTACACGGTCCAAATGTTAAGATTTGAGTTTCGATTAGATTTTCAGTCTGGGTTCGAAATGAGGTTGAGCCAATTTCAACAAAATGTCTAGTAAATCTGCACTGGCCAACCTGATTTTCTGCCGGCCAGCCCACGCTATGATTTCTGGCTCCACTATTGTGATACACGCCAAGGACGATCGTGAATGTTAGGAAATCTGATTGGTGCTGATTGGATTGCAGGGAATGTGAGAAGCTGCGCTCAGATTTGCTGGAAATCACCTTCAGACAGTAGTTTTCCTGTCTTTCCAAACACTTGATTAAAAAGCTCCCAAAAAGAAAGCTGACTCAGGCCTACATCATTCTTGCCCGTAAGATGGTCATGCAGCATCATGTACCTCATCGGATTGCATAATTCTGAAGCCTTCATGGGCTGGCAAGAGACTCATAAGGCTGTAAAAGCAGCACAGTGCCCAGTTTTAGTTTATTTAGTTTTAAAATGACCTCCTACTGCAACTACACACCAGGGGAGGCCAACTCCAGTCACGGAGGGCCAGAATCCAACACATTTTGCAGATTTCCCTCCTCAAACACACCAATTAAACCTGGTAATTAGCTGATTAAGATGTGTTTCAGCAGGGAAATCTGCAAACTGTGTTGGATTCTGGCCCTCCAGGACTGGAGTTGGGTACCCCTGCTACACACAGCTGAAGTAATTCAAAAGGTACAGACAGAATAAAGGCCAAAAACAGGTCGTTGTAGAAAATAATTTATTACAGCATTACAGATATTGGCATCATTTTACAGTGAAACATTTCCTTGAAACCCAAATGCATTTGGTGAAAAAAGAAACACAAGACAGACGTGGCTAACTTACAGGCGAGTCCTCCTGCAACCCCTTTAAAAAAATGAAGCACTCAGAGAAAAATAAAATGATCTCTGTATAAACCATCTGAGAATTTAGCTAACACGGCAGGTCACATGACAGTTCAGACTTAAATAGAGTGGAAGTGATTCTTCCCCCCCCTCTATTTTTTAAAATCCATTAAAGCAGTGATTCTCAACCCAGTCCTTGGGAACCCCCAGCTGGTCCTTGTTTTTGCTCCCTCCCAGCTCCCCAACCCGGTCATTGGGAACCCCCAACCGGTCCATATTTTTGCTCCCTCCCAGCTCCCCAACCCGGTCCTTGGGAACCCCGAGCGGGTCCATGTTTTTGTTCCCTCCCAGCTCCCCAACCCGGTCCTTGGGAACCCCCAGCCGGACCGTGTTTTTGCTCCCTCCCAGCTCCCCAACCCGGTCATTGGGAACCCCCAGCGGGTCCATATTTTTGCTCCCTCCCAGCTCCCCAACCCGGTCATTGGGAACCCCCAGCGGGTCCATGTTTTTGTTCCCTCCCAGCTCCCCAACCCGGTCATTGGGAACCCCCAGCGGGTCCATGTTTTTGCTCCCTCCCAGGTCCTCAACCCGGTCCTTGAGAACCCCCAGCGGGTCCATGTTTTTGCTCCCTCCCAGCTCCCCAACGCGGTCCTTGGGAACCCCCAGCGGGTCCATGTTTTTGCTCCCTCCCAGGTCCTCAACCCGGTCCTTGGGAACCCCCAGCCGGACCCTGTTTTTGCTCCCTCCCAGCTCCCTACCAGCAGTCCACATTCTTGACTCTACCTGGAATGGAGCGAAAACATGAACTGTCTGGGGGTTCCCAAGGACCGGGTTGACAAACACTGCATCAAAGACAACTTTCACTTTCCTACATGACAATGCAGTTGGAACAAATTAAAAGAGCGTTTTAAAGCAAAGAACAAGAGTCCTCATCTAATCACACTGTTCAAACAGTACCAAAAATATGCTGGATTTCACTTTCAATAAAAATTACAAACCCCCAAAACAACACTGACATTCCAGGTCCGGCTTCTGCAATTAAACCCTCTGCGAGATGATGCGTCGATTATTGGGGAGGAAACGGTGCAAAAAGCAAGGGAACAAAACACATTTACTTTTATTTTCATTTAAAAGGAACAGAATATGTTTCCATGATGCGTAAGGCATATTTAGTATCGTTTCCTTGGTGCTATGGACATGCCCAAAAAGCCAATTAACCAATATAAATAAAAATCCACACCCATGGTTCTGAATGAGGAATCAAACTCTCATGCTAGTGAGTCACTACTGATTGGAGATGCTGTAACTAGACCTTTACGTTAAAAGGGCGAGACGGGAATATTCAAACCTCGCCTTTGCGCTGAAATGTATCGTCGCACCGTTTATCATGGATCGCATTTTTCGTTTTTCACCCTCGCATCCCGGGCGGATTTTGGTACATATTTGTTACGACAGACGATGCACCACAAAGCCAACCCTTGAGGACACAGAATGTATGGCAGCATTTTCAAAACAAAAATAAGTTAACACTATCAACAGAAGCAGTGCCCCCCACCCACCAAGGCCTCACAGCCCTGCCAAGGCTCAGCCATAGGGACTCCTTCCTTTTAGGGGCGGGGGCCGCCCAATGACATTGGCTTCCAGCAGTTAGGTTGTGCCACAGAGAAGGGGCCATCGGCAAGGCGACGCCTTCAGATCTCATTGGCCAGCATGTCGTGGTTGATGGTGCTGTTGTTTCTCGAGGCAAAGCCCTTGTCGTCCTCCGTAACGGGGGGCATGAAGGCAGTCGTAAGAGGGAAGAGTCTGTGGCAGGCTTTGCAATACTCCTCAACCTGGGCAGAACAGATTCCGAAGCTCCCATCCAGCAAGGCCTCCAGCACCTTAGTGCAAGACTGAAGCAGGAAACAAAATAAAATGTGTTCTCCGGTTTCCTAAATTTGCCGTCTTGTTTACACTGACAAACATCACCTAAGAAGACACAAGCTAAATGAACGTGCAAATTACCTTGACATTTCGGTCCAAAAGCCCATCTTCTAAACGTGTAGCTATAGCGAGGGCCTTCTCTTGCCTTGAGTTATCCAGGAAATACATCATCTTTGCACCTACACGAAGAGCAATTTAAGACCAATTTAATATAATCATGGATAAAAGAAACCATAGTAAAAGTAACACTGTAGGACACTTCAGAAGCACAGCGATTACACCAAAGGTTTTACTGAAGCGATACCTGAAAGGAGGTGTTCGATAGAGTTGGAATTGTTTTTCAGGAACCCATCATTGAAGGTGTCGTAATTCTGGCTGCCAAAGATTTTCGTCATTTCTGAAGACAGGACCTTATATACGACTTCATTAAGGTTGCTCTGATCGGAAACTACAAAGGGTAGGGAAGGGGGGTGGCATTTAATACTGTCAGCAAAGACAAACTGTTGGCAAGATGAAATGAAATGATGAAATAATATAACCAATATACTCCTAGCATAAATTTATCAACGGAAACGAATTGACTTCCAACCAAAAATATGAATGCATGAATCTTCCAAACAAATATATGGAAATGGAATGAGTGAGTGAAAATGAGAAAGGAAGGAAGGAGGGAGGGAAGGAAGGACATACCAGCCTTAGAGAACCTAATCAAACATTCATGCAGCCAGGGGTGGTGTGCCTGAAGAGCAAAGGCTCTCTTTACAGACTGTAGCATTAGCAGGAACTTTCCTAGAGGGAAGAGAAACACAGAGAGACCAATAATTACTCCTCTAGGCAGAAGGAAATCCCAAACTTATCCTTATCTTCTGATAAACCTCAATCGTTATTCTTGCTGAACCGAGCAAGCCAGGGTCAACGTAAAAGATCCTCATAAAATACCTTTTCAATCTATATTTATCTATACTAAAATGCATTAAAACAGAACAAAACTAGCAAGGACCGTAAACAATCATACCTTTTCTGAGATAGATTTCAAAAGCTAAAAGATGTGTATCTATACAGTCAGCGACCAGGTTTTTCAGGGGTGTCAGGAACTTAATTGCCTCTTCTAAGGGATTTTCAACCTGCAGCAACAGAAAAAAAAGCAAATGAGTTTAAGTCTAAACTCTGGTTTGATTGATTAAACTTTGATTTGAATGTAACGGCATGACAACACCGATTCAATTCTGCATTATAAGTAAGAAAAGCAAAGTCAGAAAATGCACCAGCACTGACACCGTACCACCTACTCCTCGGATGCGGCCTGGGGAAGGTCACCATGGCGACGGGACACACCGGCTCCTCCACGCAGACGCTAGGATGGAGGAATTCCCGCGGGCGAGGCGTCTCACCTTCTCCAGTTTCTCCGGCAGAAGCTCCTCCTTCAGCCCGCTGATCTCCTCCTCATCCTCATCCCTCCTCTTCTTCTGGTTCTTCTGCTGCCGCTCCTTCTCGGCCTGCCGACGCTCCTCTTCCAGCTTGGCCTTCTTCTGTGCCCTCCTCTGTTTGCTCAACAGCTTCTTCAGCTCCTTGGCAGACAGGCTCTCTTCGCATGTGAAGGGGGACGGGGGGCAGTCAGGCCTCGGCCTCCCTCACGCGTCCGCGGCTCCGCGACCCCCGCCCGCTCGCTCACCTGCGTTCACCTCCTGCTGCTTGCTTTCGGCAGTCAGTGGGTTGTCATGCAGCTTCAGGTAGATCTCTATGGCGCAGCGCGCGGCTTTGAAGTAGAACGAGTGCCTCCGTAAGACGTCCTCCAGTTTGAGGAGGTCCACGTAGGCTCGCAGCGTCATCTTTCTCATGCAGTACGTGTGGAAGTCGAACTGGTCGTCCGTGATCTCAAAGAAGTGCTGTGGAGGATGCAGAAGTTAGCTGGCAGCGGTCGGCATGCTCAGGAACGAAGAGGGCTTTCCGCAAGCTTCCATAATGACACAAAAATGGACGAATAAGACAATGCCACCACCTTGTCAGTGCGTGGGGCCATATGAAGCCATACTGCCATTATTCACTCATTTATCCACCGTTTTCAGGTACTTCTCACTTTTCTAAATACGTAATGTTAATAAGAATCTGGCTGTACTGCAGATGCTCCCATTTCGGGGAGGTGGACTCACCCTCTCTATTTCGTGACACTTTTTCAGGGAGTCCCCGTACTTTCCCAGCTTTCGGTATGTGGCAGCACATTCCGTTTGGAACCACATGCACTGCATCTCATTGAGGTTCTCCATGGATGACGTCCCCTCCTGCACGACACACATTTCACTGACACAGCCTCTACAAAAGAAACCACTCATTTTCCCGTTAGGCTGAAGATGACTGTGACGATTCTTTAAGGTGAAAATAAAAATTGTGTCAAATTCTGGGAAGTGACTGCAGTATAGCTCACAAATCTGGAGCCATGCCTGTCGTACAAATGGCACAGAATGATAAGCCCCACCCACTGCCTGGTCCACAGCCCCGCCCACCGTTTCACCCAGAGCTCCACCCACCATCTCACCCACAGCCCCACCCACTGCCTTGTCCAAAGCTCCGCCCACCATTTCACCCAGAGCTCCGCCCACAGCCCCGCCCACAGTCCTGCCCGCACCCGAGTGAATTTGGAGCACATGTCTTCAGCCTCCTTCACCATCCCGGCACGCAACATGTACTTGGCACATTTGGAGTTGATGAAGCGGTCGGCCGTGTCCAGGGACTGCGCCTCGTCCATCCACCGCGCTGCCTCCTGCAAATTCCCAGCGTGCTGTAGGGGTGGGCAGGACAGACGCACAGACACACATGTGAATGCTGGTGCATATGCACACAGCTTGGGGTGTTACGCAAATCTCTGCTGGGTAGCTTCCTGCTGGGTCATATCAAACAAATTCCAAAAACTAACAAAAGTATTACGTTAACCCTGTTACATCATCTGGAATGTCCATCCAGTAAAAGCAGTGATACATTTGCTGTAATAGCTATAAAAAATGATGTATTTACTGGACAGATAGTGTATAATAATATTCTTTAGCTATTATATAGTAGTATACAGTAGTAATATTCTTTATAATAGTACTATCTTTGTAGTACTTTTTATAGTAGTAAGAGACCCGTGTACTTTTACTGTGATGTGTTTAATAAGTATCAGGGCTGTAGTGGGAGCTTTAAGCAAGCAGACTTAGCTGGGCTTAGCTGCTGAAGGATTTCAAAAGCCTGTTCAACAACTGACCTCAGTCTCCCTTACAAAAGGTAAGGAACAGGCTAGGGAGCAGAAGGCTGCCGGTCAAAGCCCAACATTCAGATTCAGAGAACTTTATTGATCCCTGAAGAAATTATGCAAATTACGAAGCAACACAGCAAGTTAGCAACTTTCTGGACCCTGAACACGATAATGTGCAATAATATATTCTGTTGTAGTAAACCTCAAGCGATATCAGCGATTAGACCGACCTTGTAGATTTTGGCCTTGACGTAGAAGAGCTCGATGAGGGTGGGGGTGCTCTCGATGGCAGCGTTGATGCTCTCCAGTGCCGAGGCCTTCCTGTCCAGCCTGTCAAAGTGCTGGGCCAGGAAGTACTGCACCCAGAGTAGGGTGGTGGGCGGCTCCTTTTCAGCGCTTTCTTTAGCAGGGACACAGAACACAAACGGTCACTGCTTTCCTTCTCATTCAGGGTGCGACTGCGATTATATATTATAGCCGACGGGGCCGAGATGCTCCGTGTGCGTCATCCAGAAGGGACAGGAGAGGTGCCGGTACTGTACCGTTTGGACTGAACAAGCCACACGTCCTGAGAGAGGTCTCATATCCAGTCACCAGTTCATGTATTACAGAGACCTGTCAAACAAAAGGCCAAACGGAACCGCTTATCACCTTAGACACGCTCAAACATTTACAGCAGGAGCGTACACCGATTAACATGCATTTCGGTTTATAATGACGAACTCTGCATTTAACTTCAAACAGAATCAAGGACTCCCTGGGACTTACAAGCCAGAACACAGAAGTAGTGAACCCTGTCATTTAACATAATTACTATCAAAGGAATTATGCATTAAAAAGTCAAAGCCATCAATACACTCGAGAAGAATGTAAGGAATTACTATGAGTGTTGCCATTGAGCACACATTTTCCTCTCCATGCCCTTACTAGGGGTGTAACGATGCACCGCTGCTGGAAATCATTTATTAAGCGTAATGCTATGTCAGTTTTGCTTTACGATTGGCAGTGGTTTGAAAGCAGCTTACTTTGCAAATGTACAGGCCTAAAAACGAGGAGATAGGAACGGTGCTGAGACTGCAGCCTAAAAATGACGTCACTGAAAAACTACGGGCTCGAGCAAAATTCTAAACGCATTTCTTAAATAAGCATTAAAAAGTACATAAAAGACAGCCCTTAGTTGTTTTATACTCTAATTTTTCTTGACCGGTGTTACACGAAATACCCGTGTATTAAACATTTTACAAGAATTATAACAAAAAGTTATTTTTGGTACATCAAAAAATTAAAAAGTAAACCAAAACCTTGCTAACCAGTATAATAGCACAGAATATGTATTAGATACAAGGACAACTATTGTGGAGATTTCATAACGATAACTCGCTAGCTGGTTACAACACCAGACCAACTTAAACTCCAGCAAACACCAATACAGCAGGGAATCAGCAGACATTCTCCTGCAGACTGACATCCTGCACAATACATCCTACAGCACCTGACAATTCCGTCCAAGTGGAAGGGAGAACGACATAGTTCCGCTAGACAGTTAGCATTCAAAACGTGCACAAACTACAAAAGTCAGAACTGAGAACAGTGATCATTTTCCACTCTCACCTTCTCCGGATCATCGTACAGAGACTTCAAGGTGGTGAACAGCGGGGGAGACCCTTTGCTGAAATTTGTTCTCAAGTATTTGTCGATTCTGCCCCTGAATGTTTCACCTGGAAAAAACATTTTTATGATTATTAAGCTGATGATTGTTGGGTCAATACTAGTAAACACCAAGAGAGACAGTAAAAAAACTAACCTGTCAGGAAACTGAGGGGGAGTCTTTTCAAAGAGATGGCTTTTGGATACTGGCTGCCCACATCTTCATATATCTGTAATCTCTTCTCCATTGTGCCTGTACACAAGGGAGATACATGTCATTGGTCACAGGAAGAACACAAGTGGGGAACCTTCCCAAATAGTTTGTTTTTTTAACGATGTCCTTCCTTTCTGATGGAAAATGTATCACAAGCCCCACGGACAGAGAATGTGCCATTCTGATTATTTTCACTTTCCTGTAATCACAGACATTTCTGGTACAACCTGCATCAGATGTGGACAGTGAATTTTATCCAGCACTCGCAAGATGCATCCCAGAGTTTGTTAAATTAAGTCATATGTATTATACTTAAAATGGAAGGAAAAAAGAAGTGAATAGGGACATGCTACCTTTCAGTGTCTCACGAGTCACTGTCACAAAAAAAAAAATGTAAAAAGAATCTCGAAGAAGACAAAATACTTGCAGGATACTTCAGGAAGCAAGTATCTGTCTGTTAGCCACGTGCAGGAAATGAAACCAGAAGGTGCCAAGATTATTACCCGTGTAAATGAAATGGTGTAGATATTTCATACAGTAAATGTGACAAACCTTGAAAAAGAATCACAAATTTGGAGAAATAAATTCAGCCTTAATGAAGACTATTTCTGTCACAGACAGAAGGCGCACACCTTGTCTAAATGAGACTCCAGATAATAAGTTTCACATAAAACCTTAAGATTGCACCTTTTCCATTAGCAAAACTATCAGTGGGTCAGTCATGCAGAGGGTCACTGCATGACCTCATACAACCAATTCCAACCAATCAAAGGCAGGTGCGAGGTGCCCATATCTTACCCATATGATACAGGGATGAGGGAATAATCAGTTTTTACAGAGGTTTAGACATCCTTCGCTGTATCTCCAGCAGTTTGCCAACCGATATTTCCAATCCTGTCTGCCTCGAGCTGAAGATGAAAGTGTAGGGGAACCAAAGACACTCACACGGCTGCAGAGCCTTCTCCAGTCCAGCGTAGTACGACCAGTTCTCCGTGTTGCGGTCAATCAGGTGCCTGTACACCCCGGCGGCCTCCGCCAGCTTACCCAACTTCAGCAGCATCTCGCCTGAAGGATCACAAATACACAGCTCCTTTGGACATTTCACAGGAAAGGACCCGAAAGCATTTTAAAAAACGTGGAATGCATATTTTCCTAAAAATCTTAAAGAACATGTCTCTCTGGTATCGTAATGTAAAACGGCACATTTCCAAATATCTGCATTAAAACATTTTACTAAGTTCTGGTAGCAACTGGATTAAACGCAGGCAATAAAAATCCAGTGGTCCTGCATTCCTCGTATAGAATATCCTCAAAAATCATTGCGAATTTAACATTTGAGCTTTCATGAGAGCCGTTATAAAAGACTCGCTCATTACCTTTGATCTCTTCCACCATAAGCTGATCACAAATTTGCTTCTCATACGTTTCAATATGTTTCAAGGACTCTTCAAACAAACTGGCCTCTCTCATGACTGTGTTCTGGTACAGCAGCAGCTCACTGTACTCGTAGTCAATTTTATTAGGTGGAACCTGAAACGAAAGGAGTTACAGTATCGTGTGAAATCAGAAATCAATCAAAGGCTGAGAATTCCCCCCCTGTATTGAAACACCAAATTATACAGGGGGGTGTTAAACAGTAAATAACATGCTTACGTAGATCCTTCTAGATCTAAGGTAACGTAAGGTTGCACAAGTGATTTTAAAATTGTCATTGGGAAAAACTGACAGCACCCAATCTCTCAAATCATTGCCGAAACCTATCTTTTTACAGTCCATTACAGCATCTAGGAAATATTATTCTCTACCATCAGAATGAATCATGCCAATATACAAAGCAAATGGGCATCTCCTCTAGTGACCATGCTGACCTATTATATCCAAGCATTTACCTTTAGCATTGTTACAAATACAACAAACTATCATTCATAAACGCGATCGATTCGGAAGGAATTTTAACAATTTTAACCATCTTTGAAACTGTCCTGCATTTTAATACAGATTAATTACCAATCAGATTCAAAACAGGCCCAAACTGAGAAGTGAATAACAGGTCGTTTAAGCCCCTCCTCCAGCCCCCCCCGCCCCCAAGGCTCATCGGCGAGAACTGCTCTGACCTGCTGTGTTTTGCGAAATTCTTCCAAAAGTCGTAAGGCTGTATCATAATCCTTTAATAGATGGTAGGCAATGGCATAGCCGATCCAGGAAGCTCTCTGCGTCGGCCGCAACTGTAGCAGCTGATAGCGAGTTTCCTGAATAAGAGCAGCAGACCTTCTTACTTCGTGCTCCGCAAACCGACGGCCACTCATGCAGGGCACCAAAGCAAGTACCAAAGCAAGTACCAAAGCAAGTACCAAAGCAAGTACCAAAGCAAGTACCAAAGCAAGTACCGGCTCCGGAGCGGCTGACCAATAACTCAGATCTACATCATTTATACACTACTCCCTGAAATTTTGGTTTCAAATATTCTAATTTTCAACACTGGTCAAACAAGCGAACGGTTCTTATAAAATCTGACAGCTTGATCTGCTATAGTTTCTAACAGTCTAGCGACCTGCTTCTCATGAAATGAATGAATAACATAACATATCTGAATTACATTCAATTATTAATTACTCAATGAGCCTTGAGTGCTACAATACTTGATATGCTTTCGAGACACAGTGTGACAGTGCTAACCCTGGTAACATACCCTATAACCTTCCAGGTCCCTCATCTGGATTTGTAGCAAGGACAAGTCCCGCAGGATCTGCAGGTTGTCCTTATCGAGCTTCAGGGCGTTCCGGTAGCACTTGATGGCCTCGTCGTACTTCTTGTCAGACCTCTGGAGGAGGCCATAGACATGCCAGCCTGGCAACTGATTAAGGAAGCCTGCGGTTTCACACTGAGTGACCGTGAGCGTGCACATACAGTTCCGGGACAGAAAACGGTACTGAAAAGATGCAGTCAGTGTAAACAGAAAGCAAGCAAAAGCATTCTCCTGTCACCCAGACAAACCATCGATACTGCTCCCCTATGTCGCACCACTCAAAGTAGGGGAGATCTAACAGCAATCCAAGAATTATCAATTGAGCTAAACGACAGGGTGTCTCGCTCTAACTGCTCTGCAGCAATGCTGACTGCAGCTGACGAGACTGTTAGGGGAATAATGCTCTCCTCCAAGCATGTTCCATTACTCATTAAAGCTTTTAGCGCTAAAGGAGGTGGAAGGCTGGCACAGTCTGGGGAACGGCTGCTTACCCTTCCTCTTAGTTCTGGCATGAATGCCGCGCACTGAGAGGGGAGAGCGGCAATGGGACTAATCACACATTTCACAGTGGGTGCAGCAACTGTGGTACTATAATGCTTAACATCAAGTCCTACTGGAATTAAAGGGGTACCCTTAAAAGTGTAATGATACACGGGGCGAATGTTGCCAGACAATGTTGCACTCTCTATTTCATATTGGGCAACAAATTTCTGTTTGAAAATCTTTGATTGGCAGTGGGCGATCAACCAGATGAGTTGCCCTTTGTCTCAACTGGCTGGCAGTTGCCCAACAACACTGTCCAATCAGCTGCCCTGTCTATCAACACCATTTGTTTTTTTCAGTAAAACAGTGGTCTACAACCTTTTTTACAGCAAGAGCCGCTTTTACAAAGAAAATAATCCAGGGAGCTACTGATATATTATTCAGCATGAATTACCGCGCTAACTAAGGATGTACCAACTGATCGGCAACAAATTCACAGAATCCGTTTTTATCTGATATTTGAAAAGGCTGTGACGAATATATTGCTGGCAGAAAGCTAAGTTCATTTAAGAAGTGTTAAAGAAATGTTTAGTCTTCTAATTATTATTAAAGTAAGAAAATCGGAACCAGGCAGAGGCGGCATAAGAGGTCAGGCCTAAAAAATTCTGAAAATCGGGATCGACCGAGGAAAACGCAACGGCTGCCTCCCTAAAAATTAACAGCGCTGGTGACGCAAAGCGGGGATGACGGCTGTATCCCTACAACGGTGCCCAACCATCAGCCTGGCGGCGGGACGGACCCGAGGACAGTGAGCCAGCCAAACCACGAGGCGGGAAAGGAACACAAAACCGGACAAAAGATACAGACGTGGCTCTTCAGATCATTTCGCAGACCCCGCCGGACAAACTCGTACGCTTCCTCTTTCTTGCCCAAGCAATTCAGCGTGAGCCCTTTCATGGCCAAGGTCTCTGAAGAACAAGACATGCACGCAAAATTTTCACAGCAATTCAACCATTCTATAAAGCGTATAATTTAATTACTATTACCAAAAAAGTGTCATGGTTGTCTTTATCATTATTTTACAAGTATAATACACTGGATGGATAATTTCCTTCACCCGTCTAGTGATTAAGTATGTCAGATGCATAACATTTACTACACCTGGATCTTAAAATCTAATTTTATACAGTCTTTATGAGACTTTACATACTGTCTAAGGGGTCCAGGGACCACGAATCAGGAACAAGAGACCCATATTCAGAGATCCTCTGGGAAACACCGACTTAATAATAACAAAGCAGAAACTCACCCAATGATGTATAGCTAAAGTAAAAATAGCTACTTGGTGACTACAGTGATGTCAAATTAATGCCAAGATAAACCGGCATATGAAAAACCTTCACTGTAAAATAATTCCCCAATAATTAATTTATTCATGTAAAAAGTGCCGACAGACACACTCATAATTACTACTAAATTATCCCAATTCATAGTAATAGACTGATATCAGCATACCTCCATGTTCCGCAAATTTTGGGTTGGTCAGGATCATCTTGCAGAACTTCAGGCCATTCTTGTATTGTTTCTGCTCGTAACATTTCTAAAAGGGGGCGCAAAAAACACAAATGCAAAAAGCGTCATTAGGAGATTATACAACCCCCCCCCGCACCGTAACTTAAAAAAAATCGTGCAGACGAACAAAAATAAAAAAACAACGTAAATTCATCGATTTTGGTTTAATGCTCGATATCGAAGGGGGGTGCAGGAAAACGACCTGGATCGTGCAGAGGGTCGCCCTTCACCTCTTTGTGGAGGGGGGCGCATTGCACTCTGACAGTGTCCCTGGCCCCCCCTCCACAATGTGCAGCAAAAAAAAAACCTTATGTGCAGGAAAAAAAAAAAACACACACACACTTTCTTTACACTACTGATGCACCGTAAAAACCGTAAAAACCACTGTACACCGGGGGGGGGGGGGGGGGGGGGGGGGGGGGGGGGGGGGGGGGGGGGGGGGGGGGGGGGGGGGGGGGGGGGGG
>JAODKN010000001.1:41884270-41894338 GCA_026774425.1 Petrocephalus zakoni | reverse complement strand
GCACACCTGCACGCCAGGGCTATTCCGCACCCTGTTCCCAGCTAACATACTTCTGCCGGCTTTCCACGCCGCTTCTAGCTCCTCGGGCCTGCCAAATCCGCCCCCACCCTCTCGCAAGCGTCACGCGAACCCTGCAGAGCAACTTTGCGTCTTTGAAGCAAAAACGTTCGCAATACCTTGGGCAACGTTAAAACAACACTGAAAAATAATTACTGCGCCTGATACCAACAAACGCGCTGTAGAAGTGCACTGCGGGGTTTATCGAGTGACAGGATGGGTGAGCACTGATTGCTGGGGTGTTTGTTAACTACATATTAATAAGTTCATATAATTATCTTATACAATATAATCAGTTAATCAGATAATTTGGCTGAATTTACATGTATAAATAAACTTTAAATTACAATATGGTTAACAAACAGTGATGCAAATTCAAATAAGTGTTCTTAATAATAATAATAAAAACAATTGTCTATTTGTTTATTACGTGACAGTGTATCACAGCAACTACTGGGATCAACGTCATGTTCATTTTTCACAAGAGAGCTCGCCAACTGTCACTGCCACTGTTACACAGAAGTGCTTTCGGGAATCAAATATTAGTTGACGAAGACAAAAAAAGGTGAATTTAGTACTTCCTTTTGACTTAATGCTGATATGTCTGATCAACCACCGCGTTTAACTTACAGTGCTGATAAATGTACATTACAGCGCTTCGGAATTTGAATTCAACAAATAACAGGAACATATAGCACTCCATTATTCATTAAAGTTACGATCCAATTCAACCATAAACATATGCAGCTGGTACAATTAAGCGTCACTGTATCGTTGATAAGTTCGGTTTAAAAAACACAGTAAAATTATAGTAATTATGTAAATTTTAGTCGTATGTCTGGTTAATTTAGGACAGAATGTAAAGAGGGTGAAACAAATGGTTGACGGTGCTTTTCTAATTTTAAAAGACAGAAAATGCACTGTTTACGGGAAGAGACCTTGTTGTCTTACCGTGGAAGTGCTACAAAGTCCGCGTCGGCTGTTGTGCCACGAATTCGGGGCTTTGCACAATGTACGACTTTCTACAGCAGCAGTCTTTATCTAACCTGGGAGGAGAGCTGCGATCACACCCAGGGTGTGTCCTGGAAATGAACACCAGCGAACAGCTGAAACCAGAAAAGTAAGTTTTCTAACCACAGGTGGAAAAAACTTACAATAGAAACATAAATAGGCATGCAAATAATATGACACAAGAGAGAAAAATAATGCTAAGCCATGACTGCCAGTGCTGGCCTGCACTATCCGGGCTAGCCTAAGATTTAAAATGGGTCCTGGGCTTTGGGGTCCCCCATAGCCCCACGACTGGCCTACAAATCTTGCGTAATGAAAAGCTTTTTTTACTGCCCTTATCAGACACCATAAAATCCAACACGTCTATAAACTGCAGAGAAACAGAAGGGAAAAGTTATAAATAAAAAGTATTTGTGATTAGGTTATTTGATGGGGAGAATTGTAGTGGTAGTTAATTGAAATCTAGCAGTCTATTAAAAACTGTATACCAGGGAATCATAACTTCTCTCTCTTCTGAAGAATGCAATCTTTGTACTGCGCTATCAGGAGAAAATGTACCAAGTCATACCTTTGTCGGTGCAATTGCTTGTCACTGGGTCTGCTAGCTCTGCCATAGATATAAGTAAATGTACCTTCCAAGGTACAGAAATGCGCACTGAGGAACATTGTGTGTAATGAGCAATCATTTAACATTAGAGTTAGAGTTAAGAATTATGCTCATCCAGTCCTGACAGAATGTCTGAAATGTAACACAATTATGCTTCTGATGTAGACACTATAGTTTTTGCTATGATTGATTGTCTGAAATGGCTTCTTATTAACTAATATGGATTTTTATCTGGTGAAGATCATATAATATATTCATAGGAAACTCTTATTAAAAATAACCCCCAACATTTTTGTGTTATATATATGTGTATAAGCAAAGAGGTAAAATATTAGGAGTTGGTAAATCAGGTTTTTGTGTTGGTATTTGGTCAGGAGAAAGTGTATATACTGTGGCAAATTATGATTATTATTTTTTTTTTTATTAAAGCATTTTCTCATAGACACAGACTAGTCTTGCCACAGGTTGACGATCCCTGGTCAGGAGGAATAGCAATTGGTTAGCAAGTTTTGATACTTTAGTTACTAGGTGTTGTAACTAGGAGTGACTTCATTAAAGAATATCTAGTGACATAGTATTGTAGGGTGTGGCGCTGAAGGGGATTAGTGTCTGTCTAACAAGGTTCTTTGACAGGTATGAAATGAAATTCAAATGTTACATGTGAAATGCTTACATGTGATGCAGGCTCAGAACAGGAACACAGAACAGGGAACAGAAAAATGGTATAACTCAGCAAGCAGGTGTCAGTGGCCGGTTTTGGACAGAACTCTGGGTGTCTCTTGGCATCTTTGTGTGGATGGGAAATATTTAAAGAGAAAATGTCAGGAGTGTCAAATGAAAAAGTACAGTGCATAGTACTGGAAGGTGTGGTGAAGTGGTTAATGTCTACCCTTTATGACAATTCTGCTAAAGGAATGCTCCCAGTCAAAACGGGAACAAGGGTCATATTAAAGCAAGAGGAACACCAAGGCTTTACATTTCAAGTTTAGTTATATATCACTTAAAATGACACATAAGGTTATCTGTACATATGTCTACAGCATAGAATTTTATGTCAGTAACCCATAGATATTAATGAAGTTCATGAGTCATTTATGAAAATATTTACATGATATTTTCTGTATTTGCTTGGAAAGATGTAAAGGAAAACACTCTTTAATGATGAATAAGTTCTTGCAATAATGTATCTTCAATAAAATATATATATAGTGATTCACACTGTCAATTTAATATACACAATAAACATAGGTGTGTAATATAATATAATTGTTCATTTACATTTTGCTAGTTTTAGACTCTAAATGGCCCTCGTTGTCTGATTGTGTGATGGACTGCCTTTCTTTAAATGCTGTCCCTTACTCTGTGTCCTAGGCTTCTTGGGATCACTTTTAGAATAAGATGAATGGATGGATATACAGTAGCCCATCTTCACAGGACAATATTACAAGTAATATATTCTTGTAACACACACTAGGTGGCACTAAAGTACCTTTTGACAGCAGAAAGCCAATTCCACACATGGAGTATTTAATATACAAACTCACAAACCGCCTAACGGAATGTATTTATAATAACATTCACCCCCAAATCCAAGGCTGTCACAAACAGAAAACAGCAGCTTATGGGGGTTAATTGATTGACCCCCAAGAGACATCGTAACGCAGTGGTACCCCCTAGATGGGATGGCGGTTTATCATTGGCTGCAGACAGCACTTCACTGCGTTTACGTATTTATTGTTCTAATTTACGCATTCACTATTACGCTACGTATTTGTTATCTAGTTACGATCTAACGTCATCATTTGTCTTATTGATGCGCCTAATTGTAGTTGTGATTTATGTTTTACCGTCGGCCAGGACGACATACTGAGTAAGATATTCATGGCATAGTGCACCTGAGTGTTTACTGTACGTATAAACTCTTGAACGCTGAACAACAATGCATCACCCTGCCACTCCCTTTAGCTAAATACATTTGTATTTTTGTTACCGATCATGACAGATTTGATATTAATTCATATCATTCACTGTATCATTCACGCTTATCCGACATTCAAAGTCGAATAAGCATTTTTTGTTGCGTTCAGTCATGTAAAACAGCCTTTCCAAATACATGCTAAATCGCCATCAGAGGTGTTACTCAGTGAACATGTACTGCGCGGAGACGCGTATAGTGTCTAATGGAAGGCGAACCCATCTGGATGTGTCATCTTTCAAGGGAAGAAAAACCCTCCGCGCTCCAGATGCTGTTCAATTAAAGCATGACATCACCCGTGTAGCTCACTCTGATCTGTGCTAACTCAATTAGAGAGCCGACAGACTGCAGCTGAGTCTCACCGCCGCGTCTCACAGCCGTCAGGCTACGCCGCCATGTTGCTGCTCTGTGCACAATGTAAATGCATAATAATATTATACAAATACCACAAAACCTACAAAATGCAAATATTCACGCATGCATACGTGCTCTGTATTTATATTAATGCTGTGGCTGCAAATAAATTCAAGTGAAATAAATGCATTAGGTCCTTGTTTACAATTATTAGTAATACTTGAAATGCCAAGGAACTGAGTGGCTGTGAAGGAAAAGGAAAATTAAAGCTACATTTTCTCTTTTGTCTCCGGACTGACTCAAGGGAACCTGCTGCCACACAAACAATAGATTTTGTCTGCAGATGGCTCATTCTCGTGTTAGACTCCAGTCCACATATTATCCACGCGGGGAGCTAGATCTCAGCAGTCTTCATGTGTTACATGTGGGCTTTGATGCTGTTGCCATGGTAAAGGGGTAAATTAATAGGAGCTGGTGAATACAGGCTGTACTTTTCAGTGCTGTTACTAGCTAGTAGCATATACATCTGCTTTGACAACAAACGTCTAAATTCAAAGGGAAATAGGAACATACCCCAAAACATCAAACAGAAAAAAAAACTTGACATGGGATTCGTTAAAAAAAAAGGCAGTGTTGTCAGTGGAGTGGGATGGGCTTGTGAGGCATATCGCTGTAATTCCTCATGTCAAGCCGAGAGTGCACAATAAAACGGAATCTTTATGAAAATATTTGATCCAAGAAGCCTGCTGTGACTGGCGATGGTGGAAAGAAACTGATTTTCAGTGTCAGTCGCTGTTCAGTGTTCAGATGAAACCATATGAGAGTGCATACAACCTGTGATAAATATCCGTGCACCTGCATATGCACACACAGGGCATTTAATTTCTGCTCATTTGCATTTGAAGCTATCTGTAAATGTATATGCAGACAGGCTCAGAGGTTCGGCTATGGGTTGGCTAAGCGCTACAGCGTCTGTGACATGCGACTGGAATGGTTTTAAATGTGGTGTGACTGTTGGTGCCAGACATGGTGGTTCTAACATCTCAGAAGCAGTTGCCCTCCTGTGACTGTCCCATACAGCGGTGTCCAGTGTCAACAGAGTACAGTGCAGTAAACAATAGCAGAAAAACAGCATCCTGTCAGTGGCAGTTTTGCTGTTGACTAAACACCATGTTAATGAAAGAGGTCAGAACAGAATGGCCAGACTCATTACAGCGAACCGGAAGGTAAAACTGTACAAATAAGAGGTCACCGTGACAGTGGTGTGTTGAAAGGAATCTCTGAATGCAGCGTGTGGTTCTAGTAATAAACTCTTAACTGGTATTACATGGGATAGCTAATAAAGTGGCTACATATGTGCTTTATCGTCTGTCCTCATGCCATGCAGATGTACTTAATTTATAATTACAATAGCACCAGAAATTCTCCATATCATTATGGGGAAATCTGTCTTTAGGCTTTTTGTGGCTATGAAGTTAATGCCAACTGTATTAATTACATTTTACACTTATACAGTCATCTGACCCTTTTATCCAAAGCGACTTACAGTACAGGGGATGGTCACTATTTACGTGTGCTCCCTGGGATTTGAACCCACGACCTTGGCGTTTTCAGCAAAATTGACAAAAATGAACGGAGTAATGCATTAATGGATACATCCTTCCTCTGCCACGCAGTGGGAAAATATATACTTAGTACAAAATGGCTGTGCTGGACCTATATGGAAAATCTCTGTAGTAGCTGGAGCTGAACCGAACGATGGCCTTGTCCGCATCTGTGCACTCGGTGGGCTGTCCTTAAGCTCCTCCCATGTCAGCCTGCGGGATCTCATTGGCTGTGGGTTTTTACACTCTGCTAGGTAGCCATCGGCTGTCTGTCTCCATTTTCCCTGCACAGAAGAAAGGAATCCAGCAGTGCACATTTGCATACTTTATATAATACATAGCATAGGTGACAGTGATAGTCCTTACAATCATGACATTTTGACATACACTTAAATACCTATTGAGAGTTATTAATGGTTATTGATGTTATTAATGGTTATTGTTCTATGATACGGATGAAGCTGTAATATGGGGCTTCGTAAAAATACACAACATTAAAACATTTTTTTCCATTTCTTTACAGCAATCTATTTATTAAGATAATACATAACTTTGGGGACTAAGATTAGGGGAAAAAAGCTAGATGACTTGAATCTCATATATTGAATCAGTCATATTTTGAAAGTAGACCATTGTGCTGGAGAGCTGTCTAGAAAAATGCCAATATACTGCCCATATAATAGCAACTCACAACAGTTTACCATATTGTGAATTTTCATCACTTTTTAGGCAAACGTAAAAAGAGCAGTGCCGTACAATAGGAATACCATCCATCTTTTGTCCTGTCCTATTCAGGGTGGGCACAAGACAGGGAATGACCTAGTATGGTGCACCAACACATTGCAGGGTACACTCACACCTAAGGGCAATTTGGCAACTCTAATTAACCTCAGCATGTTTTTGGACTGTGTCTGTGTGTGTGTGTGTGGGGGGGTGCTGCAGTACCTGGAGGAAACCCTGTGACAACATGCAAGCTCTACACATTGAGCCATAGCAGAGACACTGGTCCGTCCCAGAGGTATGAGGTAACAGCACTAACCACTGCGCCACCCCACATAGGAATGATATCAAATGATATCAATGATATCAAAGATTTGCTATCACTGTACATATGGACGTCCTTGTAGTCCACTGTACAGTACTGGGCTGCATCCTTTGACCACACCTGATTCAGAATTGTGCACTGTATTTTACTATGATCATTTATTTTATTGGCTATTTTGTTCTGAATGTAGCAATTCACCAAAACAAATTGCTTGGACATGTCATGCACTTGGGGAATGAAGCTGATTCTGATTCTTCCTTCATTCCCTGCTCCTGAAGGCATGCAGTCAGTAATAACTACATGGGAGCTGACCTGTCTACAGCTTCTTCAGATCAGTCATGTGGCTGTATTATTAAAACTAAAGAACATTTTAAGTTACATCAGTATAACAGTAATATTAATGCCAGAATTCAAATCCCAGAACATTTGTATATACAGGAAAGCTACTAAAATAAAGGGGACACTTTGGTAAATATATGATAAAAGAAGGAGTTTCCAGGCAGGCAAAATTCCTGGGTGAATTACTCTAATATCCTCTCATTCTTAAAGGTCATGTCAAAGAAATCTGGGCATTTACTCATAATTTTGGCTACAAGAGGAGATCTGGAGACTGGTGAAGCATATTTGACATGAGATTCGACAACAAGAAAGCCTGTTCAAATTGATGATTTCTGAGACACTGGCTAGCATGGATGTCCGAGGGAAGGACAACATTATCTATGGGAAAATGTGGATGAAAGCGCATACTAATTTATCAGACAGCTTTATCCAAAGAGACTTACAGTAGAGGGAAGAGATATAACTCTTGTATGTTCCTTGGGATATGAAACTACAACCTTTGTGTTGTTGACACAATAGTTTGCAACAGGGTTCCCTAATTCGAGTCCTTGAGGGCTAGTTTCCAGATTTCCCTGCTCAGGCACACCTACTAAACTTGGTAAGTAGCTGACTATGATCTGTTTGAGCAGGGATGACTGAGAACTGTGTTGGATTCTGGCCCTCCAGGACCAGAATTGAGGAACCTTGCTCTACATGTTGAGTCATAAGAGCATCACATACACTTTTACTCTGATGCCAAAGTTCCACTTTCTGAGATGATAAGCAAAACAAATGAAGTTCTGTTTCATCTGTCAATGTCAGTGGGCAGGCCGTTTTGCCAAGTACAATCTACAGAAAACTATAGTTGGTCTGCACTACATACATCCCATATTATACCTACAACTAACCAGTCACATGTGGTGCATAGAACACAAGCACGGTTTTACCGAGGTCTGAAACAAACCATGGCCAGGTGAGTCATCATTCACTAAGTCTTCAACAAATGGCCAAGTATATATCAAATAACACACGTAATCGCAAGTTCTTGTTTCCCTCAGTGAAGAGACCAGGAGGCTGATATACATGGTTTAGGTCGGCACTTCCCCACAAAGAGCGTGGTGAATTCCAATGACCGACAAGCTCGTCATTCTATGATGAAGCATTACTGCCCCACTGGATGTGGAATCTTCCCGGGTAATGAGGTAAGAGTGGTCACTAAATGGTTGAATGAGTATGAAAACAATGTACACAATGTAATTGTGTCCTATTCAGGTTTGCGGGGGTCAGGAGGGCGCAAGGTAGGGAACAACCCAGGATTTGGCACCAACGCATCACAGGGCACACTCACGCACACCCACCTTGCACTCACATACACACCTGTTAGACACATGCACACCCCGCATTGACACGGGGAAAATATGCAAACAGTGCTAACTACTGCACCACCATGCTGTTCTAGTTACCGAAATATCAAGCCAACCACTTGGTGATTTTTCAGAGAAATATTTAATCTTATCAGAAATTTCTTGTACATTCTTCTACAATCCATACCAAAGTGCCCTAGAATTGGTCTGGCAGCCCATGTGATGACCAATGACCCATTAAGACATTTGAATTTTCATTACTTCGTATATGTGTGTGCATGGTAAAAATGTGTACGTCAACAACCCAAAAACCACTTACCAAGCCATTTAATCCAAATGAACAAGGCGTTATAAAACCACAATCATACATGTCTTATAATACTTAAGTTGTTTCTGGTAGAGGATGCTGTATAATAACAATAGTTTCTTAAGTGCTCATTATTTTATTACCTCACCTCCACACACGTGTTAAAATTTTATAGTTACTTCATGAATACGCCTATATTTTTTGCTTTCTGTAACTTAATCACATGCATGCCTAAATAGGATTTATGCCATAAACATATATATACGTATTTACATATATACCTCGGCAATTTTATATCTCTAATTATTTTGTTTTTCGCACATTGGAAATGTCGGCAAATGGATGTAGGGGAAATTCAGAATATCAGGATTTTTGGTAATTCGGTATGCGGGAGCCAGCGTATGCGGCTGAGGCGCGTTACGCAAGCGGAGAGGGCCGAAGTTGCCCGAGCGGCGTTCGCGGCGGCGCGTGCGAGCGCGCGAGCGGGCGGGCGGGCGCTGTGGGGATGCGCGCGGCGTATCCCGGCATGCCTGACAGCGGCGGCGGCTCGCGCAGGAGGACGAAGCTAAGATGGCAGCGCTAGCCGGAGCGCAGCTCGCTCGGGATCCCGCCGAACGCCCGCGAAGGGCGCTGCCAGCCGACGCAGCGGCCCGGCTCTGAGGGAAAACCGTCCGCGACGTTCGCCCCGGCATGTCACATTTAATCGGACGTTGATTAAAATTACCGCGCCGAATAGGAGCGCCGCGTCGCTTTCGCCCCGCGGAGTGTGTTTTATGTCGTTTCAGTCCTAACCGGGTGCAGGAAATTTTATCCTATTTTTTTCTGCATTCGAAGGACAGCTAAATTCAATGTTTAAATTCTTTTTAATGACAAATGTTAGCGACTGGTGAAAGTGAGATTTTAACTAAATGCCTCTGATGTAACATACGAATCGCTCCACGAAATAATGATGTGCGCTGCGGCGGCGGCGGGTGGGCTCCTCTCGTCGCCTCCCACCGTCGGTTTGGGTGTCAAAGTCTTTTCTGGAGCCGGGACGGATTTTCCTTGCACGGGATTAGCGATGGGTTCGTGTCCCGGCCCGGGGGCTCAGTCGGACTGCCGGAGCCGGTATCAGCTTCTGCTCTCCGGGAGAGCTCTGGGGGACATATATCGGAGGATTTACACCACAGCCATAAGCGACAAAGAGCAAGGCGTCTCACAGAGCAGGTAGGTCAGAGCGAGCGAGAAATGCACGCCGCACTCTTACACTAGCAATGCACATGTTTACTTCTGCTTAAAAAAGAATCAGTTGACTAGCTAGAGGACTGACGAGATCGAGCCTGGGCAAACTAGCTACACCCCTTGGTTAGCTTCCCGGCTAGCTGCTGTCCTACGATGGCTAGGGAAGTCCCTGCTGGCTAGCCTGCGAGCTAGCTGTCATAGCTGG
>JAODKN010000001.1:41861478-41878265 GCA_026774425.1 Petrocephalus zakoni | reverse complement strand
TAGGTGTTCTGATTTTCTTTCTTTTTCCTGGCTGTAATTTGCTTACTCCCATGATGATGTTTAAGTGTAAAGCACTTCGGTCAGTCTTATGGCTGTATGAAATGTGCTAAATAAATAAAGTAAACTTGAAACTTTGAAAAAGCATTGTGCTTTGTTTGTTTTTATTATTATTTCCTTCTCCCTCAGAGAAAGCATCTTAAAATGAATGCACCCCTTCACTGTTTTATGAATGGTTTTGAAGAGTAAGCCAAAGCATGATGTCTTATGAAAATCTTATTATAACTGTTTAAACTTGGGAGGAAATAGTAGACATTTAACATCTGCAGTCTTTTCATTAGTTACAGATCGAGTTTCGTTAGTTTGAGTGCATATTGGCATTATTGGCTATATAGAAATTACTAACTGATGTTATGCTTTAAAAAGGTCAGTCAGATTTTGAGATGGCAGTCACTGGCTGTCTTTCCAATTTGACTCTGGCACTTCTTTTGCAGGGGAAAGAAGACTTTGAACAAAAAGAAGCTGAAAAGGCGACAGAAGGTCAAATCGAAAGTGAAATCTAGAACAAAGGTAATTGCCCTTCATTTTGTCCCATCTTCTTTAATGTTATCTGTTTTCGTCTAGCTGTTTTTTTGTGAGTGTTTGTGTGTGATTTTAACTTAGAAATATATTTGTCTAAATTCTGTTTAAGGAGGTAATGAATGAGGTCTGGGTGGTTTCCTTTAGTATTGATTGATTGATTGATTGATTGTGAATGATCAGGGGTGAGTTTCCCAATCGTTCATAAGGTCTACCTTAAGTTGTACCTTAATGCTCCAACATTCTTTCCAAAACTTTCTTAGTTAAGTATATCTTTCGTAAGTTTAGTTTTAATTGCTCTTAGCCCTCACTTATCGCTGTTGTCAGCTCATATCGCTAGTGGCCCTCACTATTTCTGCCGTACAAAATGCAATATGTACTCTAAGCATTCAACAGTTGTGGGAGGATGGGGTGCGATGTATATTGTAACATCGCAATATACCCTTATTCAACATGTCGTGAAAGGATGTGATGTAAGAAATATTTTCATATAATTTTCAATAAAATAAGACTAACATCATTACGGGTGTAGTTTCAGAACTAAACATCACTTAACTGATTCATATGAAACAATTGATGCACAACTACAATTTCCATTGGGTTTCGTCCTCGTGCTCTGAATTGCACCTCCTCTGCAACACATGGTTTCGTAAAGATAAGGAACATGCTGTTGATGTATGCATTTATGTAAAGTTTATGTAAAACTTTGGGTTATGAGGTTAAGAATCGACACTGCAGGTTCATTTACATGTTGGTTTATTATATTTTCCCCAAATAACACCCTGGAATAATCCATAACGATGTCCTAACACATACTGGTGCACACAGGTGTTTTATAGAACTGGGGAGAACAAATAACAACAAAATGGTGTGATACTACAACCCGGGAAGGCAGGTTTGTGCACCCTATCAGCAATAATCATATTTATGGTTAGATGATTCAATTTGTTAATTTCGTATTTTCTCCTCAGTTTTGACGCAAAATTTCAAAGGATTCCTGCAGTGTTATTTTTATGAAAAAACACCACTTTCTTAAATACCGCAATTTCTGCATGGAGGAGTTAATTAATTCTTGAGCCATCACTGTCAACCAATCAGGTGGTTCAGCACCTTTTAAGGTAGTCCGTAAGAAATTCTCCCTTAAGCAGTCTCTTAAGAGAGTGTTTCCTGAACAGACATGGGAAAGGGGATACCGTTTGTAAGATATACCTTCAGAGTTTGTGTTAGATGCTAAGGGTCATCATTATTGGGAAATGGCCCCCAGAACTCTCAGAATAAGGTAAGCTTGCTAATTGGATAGCTTTAGGACATGGTTGGTCAAAATCATTAGTTGTCCACAAGCATCGATGTGGTGGGTGGTTTTAAAAATGTCAGTCTGATTTAAAGTAAAATCACTGTGACCTTAATGAAGAGGGTTCCCTGTGATCTCAAGGTCTGTTGCTAGGAGTACAATTTAAACGAGTTACAGCTGGGCAGGGGCCAGTAAACAACAATTCCTGGAAAAGGTTTGTAAGATACTGTGGCAGTTCACTGCGTTGCCAGGTGATGTGGTGTCACCTGTTGCCCTGGCAACTGTATCCTCCATCCGGTTGTCATGCAGTCAGCAATGCAGTATCACTGTGTGGCGTGTCCGGTTATGGGTTTGTTGCTCTGGGGGAAATTTTTTTTCTTAATTTCTAAATACCACATCACGTAATAGTAGTCAATCCAGTTGTGATACACTCTTTTGTATGCTTTGGTGTTCCTTCACGGAAGTCAACACTTCATGGAAGGAGCTGAGCGAATCTTAAAAATCAGCCAAAGAATAGTATGCCCGCTCCTCCCATTTCTGGACCTCATCAGAATAAAGCTAAGCTCCTTGATTCCAAAACTCGAGTTATATATGTAAATGTACAGGGTTCAGAGGTTGGCACAGTCAGTAAGGCTTGCCCTTGAATGATAACAGATGCATTGTTATCTGGTAAGTATTAAGTGCTAAGTGGTAAGCATTTTGGTGATCTGAGGGGTGTGTTTTGCTATATATGCAGTGAATTGTGCCGAAGTGGCTCTGCCCCATGCTTGGAATTTGCTCTTTGTGTTGCGTGAATTCCCCTGAGAGTGATTTTGGTGCTGACTTGTGCTCTTTGTGCCTGTCACCTGCAGTCGGAGAAATTATTCTGTTATTTTCTGTGTTGGACACTTGGCATTAGCTGAGCTTTTGCTAGCGGAGTTACATATTGACCAGGTGCCTGTCATATGATTCATGATGTCTGACTTAATAGGCTGAAGAACTGCAATGGAGCTTTGAAGCTCAGGCCTTATATGGAAAAATTTGATAGAAATTTGATTTATGGTATGAAGATCGATCTTCCAGGGCTCCAGAATGTGACCATTTTGTCGCATTTCGTGACCATTTTTGGAGACAGTGCAACTAGATTTTATAACTAGATGCACCAGTGCACCTTCAGTTATAACATTTTTAACTATTGGGATTTGATTGGATGCCCTGTGATGTGTGAGCACCCCATTTTAAGCTGTTCCCTGCCTTGCACCTTTAGTCTCTGGGATAGGCATCTCCGCATCCCTGAATAGGACAAAGCGGTTTCAGAAGATGGATGGATGGATTCGATAAGACATTTGATTTACAGTTCCACTTATCGATTACTACATGTCCATTTTTAATCTAAGGGTTAATGTACAACAACTTGGCTTACACGTTTGAGCTTGAAATAATTTTTACATTTACGTGCTGTAAACTTTGCTGTGTGTGTGTGTATACATATATATAGACGTCTATACACGCATGCATCTTAAACCATGAGGGTTACAGTGAGTCTGGAACCTGTACTAGACAAGTGGTGTGTGGAAAATGGATGGATATATTCAGCTGATAGTCATGGCAATAAATTTAACATGTATTAAAAATGTTATGCAAATCTTGGTTACTGTGCACTTTATACCACCATACTGCAGTAACGTTACACTCTAGCAGTTAAAATGTGCAGCAGAGTGGAACCTGTCTTCATTATAGCTGGTGGTGCGTGAAAAGATTATTTAGACTCAGTGTATGAGAGTAATGTCCTTGTGTTATTGCTGATCACTTGTGAAACCACAGCAGTTTGGAGTGGTGACAAAGCAGAGCCGTGGGCCTCGTTTTTCACAGAAATGTATTAGTGCCATTATGCATATTATCCCATCTGGATTAGTCAGTTCGCTTAGCAATACAGCAGAACCTGGAGCATACTTCTCTAAGCTTTCATTGGGAATCAGCAGAGCTGCTAGGAGTCTCACAGCAGACTAAAAAACATATGAGATGCAGTATGTGCTACAAAGGTTTTTGTGTTGCGTAACATGACCGGCAAGAATAAGCTTTAAATGTGGCATGGACAGCTAAGGGTCTCTAAAGGAGTCTAAGACATAATGCTCCCATTCATGGAATTATGGTTTTGTATGGTGACATTTTAACGCACACTGAAAATGAGTGTTTTGCTTTGTATTGTGGGATAAACCAGTTTTAACTGGTGTCTGGTTTTTGTCATGCATCCTTAGTCTCGTGTAATGCACAATAATAGTAATAGCATGCAGTAATGAACATCCATTACTGAATGCTGGTGATGCCACGAAAGTTGCAGCCACAAAGGCCCTTGGAATAAATTTGTTCCCTGATTAGATGTTGACATCCCTGTCTGACTTGCCCTGGTTCTTCTTTTGAGGAAGAGAAGTAGTGGCTTGCCATCTTGCAGGTCTAAATGTGATCCAAATTGCTATAACTGCCGCTGTGGTAGGAAGCCCAGTGCTGTCGGAGAGACTGGATTGGCGTGCAAGGACAGGCGTGCCGTAAGATTGGACTGCAGAGTCGTGGTTTCCCGTCCATATCCCCGGCCTTGTGGGATGTACTTCCCAGCAGCAGTGTATGCGCGAATGCGTGCATTTGTGTGTGCGGGGGTGGGCTGCTCATCCCCTCCCTTTCACTCCCGGTAGGGAAGCCCTCAAGCTCCGGGCCTCTGAGGTGCATTATGTAGTACGGCATCCAATAAGCCTCTTACTCCTCCCTCGCCGCTCTAGATTGCAGTGTCTTCCCCCTCCCCACATTGCGAAGAGACGAGTCTGTATTCCCACCAGCTGGGTGCAGAGCTATATATTAATCTATTCCAAGTGATATTTGTGTGTGTGTGTATATACATCTATTTTATGGTTAGAAATTGTGCATTTTAGCAGTCTGTACAGTATGAGCATATAGATTAATAGGAATTAAAAATGTTTCATGTCAGTAAATTTTATAAGAACTGTTTTGTTTCTGATTTTCTTATTCATAAGGATACAGCAATGAGAATTATTAGTGTGCTGCTTTGATGGCAGTTTTTACAGTGTGGCCTGGTCCATCCTGCACACTCTCTTTCTCTCATTCTCTCTCTCTCTCTCTCTCTTTTGTTTTATGCTCAGTCTTTCTATCATGTCATACGTATTCACCTTTGTTGCCCTGCCGTCCCTCTCCCAGGCCGACGGTGTGGACGGGATCCTCCCCATCCCGGACGTCAAGCTCCACGGCAACCCGTCGGCCTTCAATGTCTACTGCAGTGTGCGCCTCTGTGTGTTGGACTGGCAGCAGAGGGAGGCGTCGCTGGCTCTCGCCTCCCGCAGTTCTGTGCAGAGCGGCGACTCGGACAGCGAGGAAGAGGAGGAGTGCCGTGAGCCGGTGATCAAGCTGCCCAAGGTCAGCAGCGATGTCCCTGGGGGGGGCTAGAGGCCCCCTTGGCCTGTCGGAATCGATGGTTCCATTCCCTCATGTTTCTCACATAGGCAGTTCCTGAGTGTCTGCTCACTGAGGAAGGGCTCTTTAACTGTCGCCAGCCTTAAACAGAATAATTTATGCTAAATTTCAACTGCAAGGTTTTACAGAAAAGGCAGAATTAAAATATTTTAGATACAGACTGTTTGAACCAATAAATGTTGTAATTAATTTAGACAAAGGTTGGCGATGAAAAGAGTAAAAATATACAGCTTAAAGTAGTTTTTTAGTATGGTTGGTTATATAATAAAATGTAGGGTGTTCTATGCAAGCATCAGTCTAAGGTCTAAGAATGCAGGAGGCGTGCTGAAACCAAAAGATTCCTGTTATATATGGAATGACACTGAAAAGATTTGAACTTGAGTTTCTGCAGCTGACCTGTATGGCAGATTTATCTGTTAAGCCCCCCACAGCCCTGCGGAAGCTCAGTTACCCCCCCTCCCCTCAGTAGTGTTCAGAAGCAGGTCACGTCCCTTTCACGTGTGACTGGCTAGAGAGAGTGTGACAGTGTGTGTAGTTCGTGTGCTGGCCTGTGGAGCGAGTGTGTGCTCTCCATCGTTTGCTTCATTATGCTGATTAGACAGGAGGTGCCTTAGCGGGTGTCCTCCTGCTGCAGCCTTGCACCTCTAGGGTTCTGGGTTCCATGCCCGTCCTGGCACTGCATGTGTGAATTTGCATGTTTTGTTTATGATTCGCGTTTTCCTCCCATAGTCTGACGTCTGGGTTTTTAGGTGAATTGTTCTCTATATTATTCTTAGTTGTGTGTGTGTATGTGAGCAAGCTCTGTGATTAGCTGCATCTAGATTTTGCATATTTATGGGATCTGCCTTAAAACTTAAAGGACAAGATTCTCTTTTACGTAGCAGGCAGCTTTATCTATAGTGGGATACAAAATGTGAAATATTGTTACAGGATAGAGGGGCAGGTCACATAAAACTACTGTAAAAACCTGAGATTAGGAAGTCTTTTTTTGGTGGGTACCTGCTATAAAAAGTGTCAGTTCCAGTCATTTAGTAATATCACTGCTCTCTTTTTTGGCCTAATTTCCACATTACTTCAATCACTGAAGCAGTGCTTTGGATCAGAGAAATTTGATTGCCCTCACATCCAAGCAGTAAATAACGGTTGTGCTTATGTGTTTATGGAAGGTGTGGATTTGTGACATGGATTTCTCCATGTCACAATTCTGTGATTACTGCAGAGCCTCTCCTTTGAATGACATTGGGGTTAGCATGCAGCTTTTGGACTGTCATAATAATTAAATCTGCAACAAAGTGACTGTCCCGAATCCCTTCCAGAGCATCATAGCTGGAATGCTGCTAATGCTGACCAGTGGTGCAGTCTGCAGGGAAGCTTTATGGGAACATGGAGGAACCTTTTAACTGCTTTTTACTTGTATTTTTAGATGTCTATATGTAAACCTTTAGTCAGAGATTATTTTAGTTCCGTTTTCTATCTAAATATTGTTTTATCAGCAGTGAGCTGGAGAGGTTTTAAATTTAATTTTATTGATTTTTATTGACAGTTGCAAAAAATAACCTTTCTATGTTTTCGTGTTGCCAGATACGACTTGCCCTCTGACTTTATTTATTTATTTATTTTATTCCTGTACACGTTAATGTAGTGGTTTGAAAGTCGGGGGGGGGAGGGGGGACAATCCCTATTGCCAGTAAATCTAGACAGTGGGCAGTTGTGGCATCCTGGTGGGCTTCCTATTTAATTCAAGCCCCCTGAGTGGATGATCTAAATCACATGCAAAAAATGTAGTGTGAGCCAGTTAAATGAGTGCAATAATCATAATACCTTTGTTGGTTTGGTAGGTTCATAATGGATATCAAAAAAGCTGTTAAACAGTGTTTCAGTTAATTACTGAATCCCAAGAGTCACCAGGCCTACAGAAATCCACCTCTCTGTGCGAACATCTAACCAAGTGATGTTCCATTAACTGTATCTCCTTTTAGATGATTTGCTCTCCATCTGCTTGGTTCTGTCATTTCTTCCCATCATGGCAGGGAGTGTGTGCACTTAATAAGCCTTGAGCAGATTCTAGCCTCCGATCATCATTCTCTGTTTTTCTCATTTGTCCTAATTTACATGTGTTTTCAGTATAAAAGGTAAGCTATGTACATATGTTTATGTATTGCCGATGACCTGTAGTAACTCAAAGCATAGCACTGGTTGATTTCCTGTGAATTTACAAATGCATTGTCTTTTGATGTTTATCTACGCAGATGTCCTGGAACGTGTGGTAGTGAACTGGGTTTATGTCTGTCTTAAGTGCCATTTTAATTTGGGGTAATACTGGATTTCCTACGAAGATCAGACCAAAAGCTGACTAGTTTCTGCCTAAAAGATGATATCGGTAGCTTACCTTCTGTAAGTGCCGCTGGGCAGAAGTATGGAGAGCTCAGGGTATGTTTAGCTACTATACTCAGCTCTAAATGGCCGGTGGGGCTGGTCTGCTGCTGTTGTAGGTGAACCCCGTTTGAAGTTTCCCCCTCAGAAAACCTCAGCTGGCACCAAATCAATGGGCCGGGCCCGGTGCTGATTATTCTTTTGGTTTCCTGTTAGATCATCGGCATTGGGCTACGAGGCGTGTTCGAGCTCATCAAGGAGACTCGCTTCTCGCACCCATCGCTGTGCCTGCGCAGCCTGCAGGCTCTATTGGATATGCTGCAGGGCCAGCAGCCCGAGGCTTTCCTCTCTGAGCCCCCCGACGTGCTTGGTTGGTATCGCTGTTCTCCCTCCCTGTATGGTCATGATCATTTCATTAAAAATGCGCTCACTGCAGTTTTCCTTACACAAAACTGTTCTGAGGGCAGGACGAAAAATGATTGCTTCAGAAAGAACCAATCACATCTTGTCATATGTCACACCTACCAATCGTATGTCTTGGCCCAATCTCCTCTAGATGCTTGGTCCTGCCTGCTCTACAATCTGATTGGTTAAGTCTCTACCCAGTCAATTTTTGTTTTGCCCTCAGAACATTTTTGTGTAATTTTCTCCCACGAGCAAAAATGCGGGTAACATACCATGTCATATTTAGAGAGTACATACAGGAGCACACGTGTTTATTTTTTTCCTGGATTGTCATAGTGACCTGCTGTCAGTATAACCCATCACACACGCGTTCCAGCTGACACGGAACTACGGGTGGCGCTGTCCTGCTCGCATCCCCGCCAATGTGCCGACCGCTCCATTTCTCCACCGCAGAGTCTCTGTTCTACCTGCTCTTGGAGACGACGGTGCGCAGCACGGCCATGAGCGACAAAACGGGACAGGCGCTTGCGGCACTGTCCTGCACCTGCCTCTTTAGCTTGGTGGTGTGCTGGGGCGACACAGGGAGGATCCTGCAGGCCGTGTCAGCCATCCTCACCAACAACGGCAGCCACGCCTGCCAGACCATTCAGGTGAGTTACCCCCTTAAAGGGCCCCGTGGTGATACACCGATATGTGAGCTTTGAATGGAAATACTCACAGGCCCCTGCAGTGAGAATGAAGTACTTCACAGTGGTGAGTCCATCACCAACGGGTGACAGAAGAATGTGGAGCACAGGAATGTAAACGGTTTTCTCTTAAATGTTGCTCCCTTCTTACTGTGTGAGCTATTTTTGCAGTACATTTTGAAATATCTGGTTACGCGTGTTTCTGAGGGCTTATAGCCACCGGGTTCGCAGTCAGCAGGAAAATGAAGCCGTCTAACAGCCAAGGCGGTGAGTGCCTGGGGCGTGATTTGTTGCAGAGTTTTGTGAGGAGCTTGGAGGTGCTTTATCCTCAGTGCAGGAAGTCACATCCGGCTATATTTGGATATAAATGTCACAATGAGACTAATGTCATGATAAGTTCTTCTGACATCTATGTTTACTAAAGTGAAGTTTATTTGAACATGTTAGGTGATTTCTGCGGCCTGTGAGCTGTGCAGCGTTGAGAGCTAACTTCTTGTTGGGGTTTGTGGGCTTCATTTTGGAATTGTAGAGTTGCCCTGCATCCTAAAATTGCGTTTTGTCAGTCAGTGTTCAGGAGTGTAACGAAAGGGAAAAAACTCACCATGCTGTCGCTAAGCAGTCAGGGATGGGGGTGAGTCACCAGTGTCTGTGTCCGTGGGGGTGGGGGTAAGACGAGATGAGCTTGGGAAGAGGGAGGGAGGGAGGAGATACCGAAGCGTCATTGGCCTCGAGCCAAGCTAATCGGACGGCGGTATGTCTCCAGCCCAGGCACTTGGCGGCTGGGACCCACTCCAAGAGCTCGCCGGATTTATTGAACTTCCGTTTTGTTTGAGAGCTGATGATTCAACACAAAAGCAAAGTCTTGCCTTTCGTCTTAACATCAGTCACTCAAGGCGTCCGTCCATATTGGAAGCACAATTGTTTCTGTGAAAAGAGGAGGAAATAAAATTGTTTCTCAATACCAAGAACTAGGGATGGGCATTTGAATACATTTTCTTAATCGATAATTGGGGAAATTAATAATTAATTATCGATTAATCATAATTTTTTTTATATCGTAGCATGTGGGATAGTTTGCGCTAAGCCGGAGTATGTTTTTCCATAATGAAATCTTTAATAATGAACAAAAAATATTCCAGAAATCTTCTTAACTGCCTTGTTTAAACAAAAAACAGCACTCAAATAGGCAGTGGTGCCTGAGGCTTATTTATAAAACTATTTATAAAATGAACTCATGCCAGCCTACTGATTTTTATAAAAAAAATAAAAATAAATAAACATAAATTTTGGTTACGGTCAGTCTCGCCGCTGAAAACACCCGCTCGGCAGGTACCGCAGTAGCGGGGGTGCAGAGGTCCTGGCTCAAGGTGATGGCAGGTTGAGAGGAGGATTGATTAATCAGAGTCGGGTGCGCGCTGTTCAAATAGTACATCATCGGAGATGTTGTTGTGTTGTAGGTATATACGGTTTTGCAATATCTACAATGAACTTTATTTTTTACTTCAAAATAGTCCCACACCAAACTTACGTATTTGTGCATAAATGAATTGCGCCCTCGGCTGATTGCTGCCACTTAGTGAAACCCATTGCATTGCTTCAGTGTAAGGTTGACATGAACGTTATCAATCAAATTCCACTTGATCGTCAAAATTCTTAACTATCGATAATCGATTATGCCCATCCCTACCAAGAACGCAAAAATCGTACTTGTGATCTTGGCAAGAGTAGGGTTGCGAGCTTGCCTCTCAAGATGAACTTGGGCTGCAGTGGATCATGGGATTGGTCTCGTTCGGCGAGGATGCAACCGACATATTTTTGATATTTGGAGCGAGGCAAGAACGACTTTTGGGGATTTTTACCATCCTCTGTCCGTCAGTTCTTAGTATTGGAACTGGTCTTTGGCATTGGAAGATGGCATATAATGGGGGCATGAGAACACAAGTACAGTGAAGTACGCATATTGAGAAACACCCTTAGCTTCCCTGCCAGCTATCATCTGCTGGTCAGCATGCTGATTACTGTGTTGTGTAGAAATAGTCCTAGTGACTTATGAGTGTAAATTGTGAATGTAAATATTTGTGGTGGTTCATGATGAAGCATCACTAGACGACATGAAGGCAGTCATTCTGTGGCCTGGCCCTCCCCCATTTAGGTACCCACCATCCTGGGAGCGCTACAACGCAGTGTTCAGGCCGTTCTGGTGGGCAAGGTGCAGATCCAGGACTGGTTTGGCAGCGGCATCAAGAGGGCAGCGCTGATGAACAAGTGGGTGTTGAGGGACGTCATCGTGGACGAGGACGAGCGCTGTCTGCTCCAGACGGACGGTTCCTTCCTCTACCTGCTGTGCAAAGATGGACTCTACAAAGTGGGCTCTGGCTACAGTGGCACTGTCCGGGTACGTCTGCCTGTCACAGAGGGAAAAGAAACACCTTTAACCAGCTCGTGTCACTCAGCTACTGAGACGTAGCCCTGGGTTACAGCTTAAAGCTCTCCTTTATCCGTTAATCCCACACCTACATCACATCACACCCGTGAGCACTAGTTAATCACTGTGGTCAGTTACCAAGAGTGGTGTTTACGTCTGCTAGTCATGGAGGTTTTATGTCAGTTTATCAGATGTTGTGTATGAGCATGGTATCTGCCACATTTGGGATGTGAGTGTTTTTCATAGTGTTGGTGGGGGGTTTGCGGGGGGTAATTGTGTCTTTCTGAAATGCCGTAGGGTCATGTGTATAACTCCACATCACGCATCCGGAACCGAGAGGGGAAGCGGTCATGGCTCGGATTCGCGCAGGTACCTTTACGGATTTCAGGAGCCTGTGTGGCGCGACACACACACACACACACTTTATGGGGACACTCCAGGCATAACCCTGATCCCAACTATGACACCCTTAACCCCTACCCAGCCCTAATCTTAACCATAAGTAACCAAACAAAATATGAGACTTTGCATTTTTAGTTTTTTAATTGCAGACACAGATTTTTATCAAATTGTGGTTATCCTTATGGGGACCAAAAAAATGTCCCCTCAAGGTAGAAAATAACTGGTTTTTATCACTGTGTGGGGACATTGAGTCCCCACAACGTAATGTAAATATGTCCACACACACACACAGACATATGAGTAAACATGATTACTCATTTCTATGGGGTGTAATGGACTATGCCTACGTATCCATCTTCTTGTAAATATACTTTATGGCCAAAAGCAAGTGGGCACCCTGATTACTTGTAGGACTTGCTTAATGAAACCACACTTTTGCTGAAATAGGTGTATCTAAGTACCCAGTGAGGTTAGTGACTTGCCACTTTTCAGTAAGTCAGTTTGCCACATTTCTGCCCTTGTAGAGCTACCCTGGTCAACTGCAAGTGACACTGAAGGTCAAAATTTCTGAGAGCAAATTCAGTTGTGTTTGTATTTGGCCACATAGGCTCACAGTTAGGGTAGAACAGGAATTATGGCAACAAAGGGTGGAATAACTTCATATTAATATTCTTGGTTTCAGAATGAGATGTTGGACAAGCTGATATCCACTTCCTTTTGGCCTTATAGTATATTTTTCATGCTACAAATTCCTAGAGTCCAAAGAGCATTATTAGACCTAAACCCAAATCTCTGCATCAGTCAGGAAGTTATATGTAATTGTAATCAGTTGGATCTTTGTTGGCTTTGCTTCTTCACATCTCCACGGTGGGGGGGTTTGAACTGCACCTCTGTTGTTTGTGTGTGTCTATATGCGCGTGTGTGTGTGTTTGTGTGTGTATGTGTGTATTTATAATTATTTCGGATAAGTAGTTGGGCTAATTAACATATCCCAATAAACCATAGTGCATGATTGTGTGTATGGATACTGTGGTGGACGGGAATACTCTTAGCCCTGTGCCACCTGGGATAGCCTCCCTGCTTGAATGAATGAATAAATGTATTTAATATATTTTTGTACTGAATGCTTGATCAATTGGTATGGTTCTTAAGATAATTATGCTACTGTTTTAATTAACTGTTAATTACCACTGCATATGCATTTGAAATGGTGACTGTGGCACCATTGTGTGTGTAATAATGAATTTGCTGGGGTGTGCCTGGCTGCCTTTGTGTGTAGGGCTGTCTGCTGTACAGAGATATGAATAGCCAAAACATGACAGCTCTCAGGATCAACCCAGAGACACTGGAGCAGGAGGGAACAGTCACCCTAGCTGGTAGGAAACGCCTTTTCTGCAGAAGGCCACCACTCCTAAGAAAGGATGCCACACTTTGTTCAGTTTGACTAGTGTGCGGTGCAGCTAAATCTATTGATTGGTAAAACCACTGTCATTTCCTTCTGTGCATGTTTTTAGGCCATTTTATCGGACATTTCCCCAGACCTGTTGCTTTCACACTGAGAAAATGCAGCTGTAACCCTAACGGCTTTGTTTCTGTCTTACTTCCTCAAGGTCTGCAGGGGGATGGACAAAATATTTTGTTTACTGACGGGGAATACATCAATCAGATTGCAGCCTGCAAAGACGTGAGTGAAACTGTGTAGATGTATAATTTTGAGTTCTCACTTGTCAGATCATTCTTTGTTTTTCGTTAAGTTTCTGGTTGTTTTGTTGATCCTAAGGGTAGGTAGACCCCGTATTATCGGTTTCCACTGCACCCTTAGTTTTTGAGCAGTTTTAGTTTCTTGGTGTGAATGTAAAGTGGTGTGTGAAGTTCCATCTTAGTTGGCTTTTAGCTTATTGATCCAGTCATTCACTATTTGATGGATGGGTTAGTAAATGATTAAGGGCCTCTTGTGTACAGTCATAATAATGCATCCTGTACAATGAGCCCTGGACAGGAAAGGAGAGCTCTGTTGTGGTGAGGTTCAGATGAGTTACAGAGCAGGATCTGGTTTTAAAATGGATGCAGGTGCTGTTGGTCCTGCAAACTCCTCAGTTTGATTGTAGAGTTGCCACTGGGCCAAAGCATGGATAGACTGGGAGTGACATCGACAGCCTGGGATAATTCTCTATGGACCGGTGTCTCTAGCAGTTATATGCAAGCAGGAGGGGGGATGTGAAATTCATGCATCTGCCGAGGAGTTTCCATTTGCATAATCATCCCCGTGTAAAGGGGAGGAGGGGTGGTTTGGAAAGACGTCGGCGTGCAGCTTCATCTGGCCTTACCGTGGCATGCAGGGAGTCTGCTGTGAACCAGAAATACCCGTAGGGGGCATAGATCAAAAAGGAGCGTGTACGCTGTACGCTGCCTGTTTCAGAGCACCTCACACGGACCTCGCCAGCACTGAATGAATACAATCATTTCATGTTGGTGCAGCAGCAATCAAAGCCTCACATTGTATATAACAGCAGGCCTTTCTCTGCTCCAGCTCATTAGCACAGGGACCACGGGCTTTTCTTTTTTTGTCTGATGTCCCCAGTGTGCCCTTTTACGCTCATAAAGGCACAAGAGGTCTTCTAGGGCTTTTACTCATTCTGTGGCAAACCACCTCCAGTGTTGCCGCGTGTCGCTGAGTCGCCAAGGCGATGTCGTGGTGTAGGGAGATGAATGAGACGCTTCGGCTTGGTGTTGCAGGACGGCTTCGTGGTGCGGATCTACGCCACGAGTGCCGACCCGGCCCTGCAGCAGGAGCTCCAGCTGAAGCTGGCCCGCAAGTGCCTGCATGCCTGTGGCATTTCTCTCTTTGACCTGGAGAAGGACCTTCACATAATCAGTGAGTTCTGTGCCCCGCCTGCTCATTACAGAGCGTTGGATCAGTAGTATTCAATTAAACAAGCTTTGACATTAGGGTTCACATCTGAGTGCTGTCGAGTAGTCAATATTCGGCCAGTTTATCACAGATTTTAAAGTTTAATATGTGAACTACTTAACGATGGGAGTAATTGTAATTATTGTAATTAATTCTGTAATTCCTCAATTGTAAAAATGAACTAATGACTTTAAGATTAATAGAGAGACCTTTATGTTTTATGTTTCAATAAAAGGTGTAAATAGTACAGCCTCAGAACTGATTTTACACTGATTGATTTAATTAAATGTGTTGATAATTAGCTTTTGTATGGACTGAAACATTCAGATACCCAACATTGACAGTGGTTGCTATTGAATTCAATTAGCAATTCAATAATAACATTTTGACATTATCATTTAATAAAATATTTGTGGGTTAATGAGTCTCGGTGACCAATATCATAATGTCTGTATCACTGAGACCCAGCAGAAGTGTGACCTCTCAGACGCTGTGAGTCATTGGGTTTTGCTCTAGAGCTATGTATAGATTTGGGACCCGTGTTTCCCCCGCCTTTGTAAAATGTGACACGACTTCTCTTGGCATCTGACTGTCCCTGTGCCTGGCCGGTCCCTCGTCTCCCTAGGCACCGGGTTTGATGAAGAAGCTGCCCTGCTTGGAGCTGGCAGGGAGTTTGCGCTGATGAAGACCGCATCAGGGAAGGTGGGTCTCATTCATCCTCCATCTTGCTGCGGTGCGGACGGACCCATGTGATATGTGGGTGATGGTGCTCAGCAAGCTGCCTCTATATGACCGAGTTTGTGCCAGAAAATGACCGTATGGATTCGGTTACGCGCCTGGCACTGAATACCAATAAGAGTTTCTGGAGTGAATCCAGAACACAGGCTTTTAAAATGCATTCCACCTCTCACACTGAGCCTATTAGGGCTCCATTAAAATATTGCGCTGCACTTTGTGAGCGGCAAGATTTAAAAATAGACTATGTTAATTTAACCCCTGTATTTTGAAAAGGGACCCAAACGGTATAAAAATAGAATCTCGTTTTCCTAATTGTCATCGGTAACTATGGCTGCTTCACTCCTCACTTTTCAGTTTTGCCAACCCATTTTCCCGTAAAATGCGAGGCCGCTTCAATTCTGACCATAAAGAGGGAGATTACTGGGAAGACTAGGTGCTCGTATGTCCCTCCTCCTCGGATCGCCTGTTTGTCGTAATCCAGAGTGCTGACCCCCAGTCGTCATTGCACGCGGGGAATTGTACGCAGACAGCCGTGAAGGCATCGCCAGTCCTGAGTTGCTGTCTGCATCACTGGCTCCTGTAGCTAATTAGCCGCTTAAATCGCCGGAAGTAATTTAGTTATATCCACATTGCCCACTTAGTAGCATGCCACCGCTGTATTAGTAACGGAAAAGCAAAGAAAATCACAGGCGACTCATTCCCCACACGCACTTTATTTGTGGCGACTTTGCCGCGTTATTATAAAGCTGCCTCGGAGATAGCCGTCAGAGATGGGTTTGTATGGCCAGAGTGCAGGTGACTTTACTGAGCACGGCGCGCTTGACAGACGGCACTTGTGCCGCTGTAAAAAGCAGTTGGAGTTAAATGGGTGCACTGGGACTTGCTGTTATTGACCAGGAATAATTAGGCCACTTATCAAGGGATAATTTTCTTGTCATTGCTGAGCTGGTATAAATATTTATATATGCATATAATGTGTTATAGGTGACCAGCAAGATGCCTTATTTCCGATGAGAATAAATTTCAAAAAAACTGATAGAAATAGTTTGCCGGACTATAGTAAATGCTGGTTTTGAGATTTTTTGTTGTCTTTGTTTCTGGTACAGATGCTTCTCACTTTCCGATGTTTTGAGTTTACGATGGTGCACTAGCGATGCACATACAGTAGTCCTCAAACTGAGGATTTTGATCTGTTCCCGGGCCAACGCTCTGCCACACGGTACTTCTCTCTGATTGCCATTGAGGACAGCATCCACGGCCGCCACACTGCTAGTCTCTGTAGTGATCACAAGCGAAAACTTCTCATGCATTGTTCAGCAATGTATCGCACGTAGTATTTTTATTTACCTCTTTTTCTGTGTTTAACCCTCTGGGGTCTAGGGGTAGAAAACACACTTTCACTAACTGGGGCATGATCACACATTTTCTTTAAAAATCATTAACTTAATTCATGGCAAATAAATTATTTCTTATATATTTGTTTTGGCAAGACATTCATCTTTATTTTAATGTATATTGTGA
>JAODKN010000001.1:41845168-41861356 GCA_026774425.1 Petrocephalus zakoni | reverse complement strand
GTAAAAGAAAGAAAGGTGACATGGTTTACTTTTTGCCAATTTAACCTAATTTTCAAAACGTTAATACTTCCGACAATAGGCGTTCTGCGGATTCGGTCCATGTTTTTTTCATGATTCTATATGAAGATTTCAGCGAGATATAAACTGATAAAGACGGGAAACGTTCTCTGCATCGCCGACGATGCAGCCGACCCCAGAGGGTTAACGAAATAAACGTGTTTTTTTTTTTTTATTAATTTTATTTCTGGTATTTACTTAGATACTATAATAGTTTTACTACTAGTTTCGTGACCGTAATTGTTTATTTACTTATTTATCATATTATATATTCATATTTCACTTTCACGTATTTCCTCGGAACGTAACCCCATCGTAAGCTGCGGAGGACCTAAACTTCACGGACCCCCCTGGTCTGCAGTATTTCGTTTCTGGTGAATGTTGCTGCAGTAGCTAAAGGATGATGAAGTGCTGGTAGTGCTGGCTCTGTCTGCGTTTCAGTGCAGCAGTGTGGAACCTTCCGTCTCTCATTTCTCTGTCAGATCTACTACACTGGGAAGTACCAGAGTCTGGGCATCAAGCAGGGAGGCCCGTCGGCGGGTAAATGGGTGGAGTTGCCCATCACCAAGTCGCCCAAGATAGTGCAGTTCTCGGTGGGCCACGACGGCTCCCATGCCCTGCTGGTGGCCGAGGACGGAAGCGTCTTCTTCACTGGCTGCGCCAGCAAGGGTGAAGACGGGGAGTCAAGTATGCATGCTAACGCCACCTATCTCAGTGCCCCGCAGTGCTCTGGTCTCCTCTGTCCTCTAGTAGTATTCATTAGCCAGATTAGTTTGTTTCAGGGTCAGAAAGGCACATAATTAGTCACATTTATTCGATTTAAGGCGTAGGCTGTTCTAGACCTTGATTAGTGGGGCTTCTTCTCCCCTTTTTTGTCTCGCCCCCCCCTGAAAAATAGTCTTTCCCAAACCGTTTAGCGATTCGTCCCAGATTTTTTGCCAGACAAATGGTTGGGATCCGCCATCCTCCTGGCATATTTAATCAAAGGGGGGGGCAGTATTTCTTCAAGGGGCTGAGCCCCTCTAAGGGTCAAATCCTGGAATCGCTCCTGGATTAAAGCATTGAGTTTAAATTCAACCTTTAATGTATTCTAAGTGAAGAATACTCTTATATTAGTATATATTTAACATACAGTAGGCATGTATTAATATTATCTTGCTCATATAATGAGTTCATCGTCCTGGAGTTAGTGCTAAATGTTCTCTAAAGCCCCCCTTGATCTTGTTGCTTGGTTACTGATGCACATTCGTTGCTCCCCGCATTTTGTAGCAAAAAGCCGGAGACAACCAAAGCCATACAAGCCGAAGAAGATGCTCAAGCTGGAGTCCAAGGTGGCCGTGTGCACGGCCTGCAACAACGGCAGCAGCAGCATCGTGACCAAAGACGGGGAGCTCTACATGTTCGGGAAGGATGCCGTCTACAGCGACGGCACCTGTGAGTCGCGCCGCTTCCTCACTCTGCTCGCACCAGGACGTCCAAGTTTGCACCAGATTCTTTGGCACGTTTAGCAAGCAGGACAAAATGTTTCACCAGCTAGCAAAAATGTTTTTTTCGTTTTCTTTTTACATTTCCGTCAGGGTGCTCTAGCAGCTTTCTTTTACTTAAATAAATGCTGCATAACCAAGCTGTATATAAAGGCTTTGATAAATGTCGTTGTCTATACTTCTTTTTTTGATAGCTGGGCTAAAATGGGTTTTAGTGGCTCTCTGTATTGAGCTTCTCAAATCTGCTGTAATTCATTTACTTCGAAGAGACACTCAGTGGTGAACACAGTGGGGCTTTAATATATGTGTTGGGGGAAAAAACATCACATTAACTGTGGTTGCACCTCTAAAAATAGATGCTGAGGCTCAGCAGGTATAATGGTAACCTATCGCTTTCTGGATATTGCCGGTTTGGAGGATGGAATGTGGACGCCATCCCAAATGAGCCAGATGGGGAATGGGAGCCCCTGATAGTGCAGGAGGAACATGGCACATGTCCTGCTAATACTTGATGGATATAGTACTGTAACGCTGCTAAAAGTGCAGAATTTGGGTATGAGGTTATATGGCAGTTCCAGAATGGCTTAGCCTGACTAAGTTCTGCGGTGGAGTCTTCCTGGCGATTCTCTTTGCATTTTTGATGGCTGTGCTTCTGAATGCCGTGGATGAGTCATCTTCCCCCTTTCCATCTCCTTCAGGCCAAGTCACAGACCTCAAAGGACACTTTGTAACTCAGGTGGCCATGGGAAAGGCCCATACTTGCGTGCTGACGAAGAACGGGGAGCTGTGGACTTTTGGGGTGAACAACAAGGGCCAGTGTGGTCGCGATACGGGGGCCATGAGTCAGACTGGCAAAGGTAGGACTTTGGGTTCGGTGTCCAGGGTTTTAATCCTACAACAGTTTCAGCCAAAAGACCTGCTGTTATATGGCTCATTTGCAGTGCTGGCTGAAAGTTTGTAAAGCCCTGATTGTAGTTCTGCATTACGTTTTACCATGAAATAATACTTAGTACAAGGCCAGTTATTAATTCTCTAAAAGGATGCATTGATATTCATAGGTGATGTGGTGCTTACATGGAGTGGCGTTGTATGATGGGGTAAAGAAAAATTGGTACATGTGCAGTAGTGTAATCAAGATTGGAAATAGTGGGTTATCAAATTAATCAATTAGAGGACGAATATCCAAGGCTTGGTTGCCCCCCTTACATAAAAGGAACCTTTTAAGTTTTTTGGAACCCATGCTATATTATGTAATATACTTTACAGTGACCTAAAGACGCATCAGGAAGTGGTATTGGTCATTAGCCTGAGAAAGGAGTCATAAAATCATTGCAAAGCATTTTACAATCTACCAATTCATTTGAAGACTGTCTGCAAGTGGAGAATATTTAAGAACATGATGACTATACCTTGATGTGGACATCCTGTAAAAAGTAATACTGCAGAACATGAAAATTCACCATTAGGAATTGTGCCCTCCTCTACTGCAGCTGATGTCTGTGTTTCTAGCTCTACTAAGTGCTGTTCATGGGAAGTTAGCGAGTAGATTAAGAGAAGTATGTTTTGTATGTTGTTATGACTGAATCTGATAACCCAGTGGCAAGGCCTATCACAGCTACTGGAATAACCTGACATGGTTTATTCAAGACAATCTGGGCTGCTTAAAAGAGTTTTGTAAGAAAAAGAACAAAAATTCCTCAAGCCATATATGAGAGATGTGAGGTTTCGACGCAGTCATGGGGCAATAACATCTTCCTAAATTTAAGGTTCTCTATCATATGCAGTTTTTCAACTATCGCATAAATTTATTATGTGGTTAGATATGAAACAAAGAAATGTACAAATATACAACAAATATAGAAATGTACATAATGAGGTTTAGGGTCTTCTGTAATGCAGGAAGGATAGAGGGTTCACATACTTTAAAGCAGCACTGTACAACTGCTTCTAATTGGCTGACGAGTTGTGGTTGTTGTAGATTAGTTTACTGTAAATGTTGTAGTAATCCGTCTCTTAAAATAGATGCGGTATTGTCTTTGTTTGCATCGCTGTCGGCCCACGCACCACTGCATGCGTATCTGCGCCTCCCCTTTGCGGCGCGCGCCTTATCTCCACACGTGCGTTGTCGCGCAGCGGCTTTCGGCGTGGAGAACATGGCCACCGCCATGGACGAAGACCTTGAGGAGGAGCTGGACGAGCGAGAGGGGAAGTCGCTGATGTGCCAGCCAGGCGCACACAGGTGGAAGCTGGACCAGTGCATGGTGTGCACTGTGTGCGGAGAGTGCACAGGCTACGGGGCGAGCTGCGTGAGCAGCGGGCGGCCAGACCGCGTGCCCGGGGGGTGAGTTGGCGGGCACTCACTTAGATAGTGCTGTGCTGAAGCTCTCTGTCCTGCTACCTAGTGTACAGAAGCAGATAGCTTGGGTCCTGAAAGTAAAAGATTATACCAACCAACCAGTTAGGTATAAAGAGTCACAGTCATAGAATACTGAACTGGATGGTTGAAACAAAATCTTGATCACCTCTGTAAGTTTATTTATTTTTTTTGCTCAGGAAAATAAAACAGATTAATATTAGAACATATGCAAATGAAGAGCAACACAATAAAAGGTAACAAGAAATTATTCTTCTTCCAAAAAGTTGTTGGATGGCTAGAAGATCAGCACTTTAATTCTTTAACTTAATTAGGTAATTAGGTAAATGAGGTATTGATTAGCCAAACATGTTATGCTAGTGGTTGAGGAAAAAAAAGAAAAACATTGGCGCATTGGATGGTTTCTGCTAACACTGGACACATTGGGAGACATTTTGAAATGGCTAAGCTGACACGCTTTCACAGACCAACATGAAGATCGTTTGAACATCATTTTCTTTGACGGCCTGAGACTTACCGGTAACTGCCAAAGTCGCACACGGCAGGATTATCTGCTCTGCAAAGAATCTTTACTTGCCAGATGGTCACACGTGGCGATGTCATACAACCGGTGGTGTCTCCCGTACATCATCAGGCAGCTCTCTGACACCGCTCCAGCAGAATCGCAGTGCGCCTGGATCTGTGCCTGGCTGTCGTCGCATGATTTCCATTTTAACAGTGTTGAGAATATTGCAGTGTCATCAAAGACTTTTCCATCTAGGGTTGAAAGAACAGGCATGTACTTACTCAAAAAGCATGCTAAACTCTTGTTTTCAGCAGGCATGATTTCTCATCCTGGTCCTTGGGGGCCCCACAGCTGGTCCACTTTTTTGCTTCTTCCCAGCTCCCAGGAGCAAGAACGTGGACTGTTTGTGGGTTCCTGAGGCCCAGATTGAGAAACAATGTTCCATAGTATGTAGTAAAGACGGGGGTGTATTTTATTGGTAAACACAATATTGCATATAGACGTATGGTCAACAGTATGCATCGATGGTGTTGCAGTAGGTACCCCATACAGAGAATGATTGATGTCATTCGTGAGTGTTTCCATGTGGCAGGCATTTTGTTATGGGGAGGATCCATTCTCACACATACGCCCCCCTCCTGCAGAATCTGCGGCTGCGGCTCTGGGGAGTCCGGCTGCGCGTCCTGCGGCTGCTGCAAGGCCTGCGCCCGGGAGCTGGACGGCCAGGAGGCGCGGCAGCGCGGCATCTTCGACGCAGTGAAGGAGATGATCCCCCTGGACCTGCTGCTGGGTACGGAGCCCAGCCAGCCATGAATCTCAGTGCTGGGCGCGAGTCCGTTATCCTAAACGACAGATGTAATGCATTTTTAGCAAAGCAATTCCGGTTAAGTACCTCAGGGGCACCGGATGTATGACAACCAAATCACATATGAGTTCTGCACCCTTGTTTCGGGGCAGTGGTATGTCGTCGTATGCTTTGTGCCTGAAATAACGTTCCTGTGTCAGCGGTGCGTCGTTAATAATGAATGTACGTGTGTTAGCGCCGTGCAGAGCTTCCGTATCCATGCACAGCTCCCGCACCCCCCTCGCGTTTGTCTGTAAGCCCTCATTCATTCGTCTCTCTCATCTTTCCTCTCGTCTCTCTCATCTCTTCTGCCCCCCCCTCCCCCCCCCCATTTATTCACCTTTAAAAAAAAAAAAAAAAAAAAACCTCCAATCCTCCCGGGCCTTTTTGTTTTAGCTGTTCCTGTCCCTCCTCCCCCCGCAGGCGTGAACATCGAGGAGCACATCCAGGTCCGCCAGGAGGAGAAGCGGCAGAGGGTGAACCGCAGGCAGCGGCTGGAGGAGGGCCGAGGTAAAGCCGCCGCCGCGGGCCTGTGGGGGGGTGCGGCAGTCAGGTGCCGCCCCTCCATCGTGGACCAATTGGTTTCCTTTTCAAAAACACTAATACTGCCAAAGGGCTCGTTTGCCTGGTTTACTTATGCTGTTAGGCATAATACATTCTAAATAACTTGCCACCTTACTGCCCGCCTTCCGTTAATCCGGAAGTCTTAGAATAAAACTAATAATAAATAATAAATAATAAAATAATAACTTTGGGTTTAGATGAGAGTTGATGAGAATTATTCATGCATTTATCTAGGCGGCCCATATAAATCTCAAGTTCTGTCTACAAGCTTCCCTTCGTAAGACGGAGGAAGTGTTAATACGAGATGCTGCGTCTGCTCCTAAGCAGACGGGCGGGGGGGCTCCTGCTTGCTCTCCCCCGGTTACCCCCCCGGTTACCCGCCCGCATGCCGATACCCGCCGTGTTCCCTTCGGGGCAGACGGACCATCTCTCTGCTTATTCTCAGTGCTTATCATTTGCTTCCCGTCTTCCCACCATCTATAATTTTATGTCTTTCGGTTTGGTTGCCTTTGTTGTTGTTGTTGTTGTTGTTGATGTTGTTGTCCCCTTGACCATTTGCCCCCCCCCCCGTCGGTGAGCTTCTCCATTGCATGTGAAGGTCTCTCTCTCCCCCCCAGGCCCCCTTGTATTCCCCGGCCCCATGTTTTTGCACCAGCGAGAGCAGGCGCTAGCCAGGCTAAGACCCCTTCAGGCCCAGCTAAAGCATAAGCGGGACAAACACACAGGTACTGCGGCCTTCACTAGGGGGCGCTGCGGGCCGCCCGGCACCCGCCCGGCCCCCGCCCGGCACCCGCCTGTCCCTGCATCTCCCTCGTCTTGGAAAAAGACGCTAAGTAAAACAAAGCCCCTCCCCCAACTTTAAAGGGGCGGCACTTAGAGTATTGTCCCTTTCGGAGAAAGAAGGTAATTCCCTTAGTGTGTCATCTTTATTGTGTTCTTTTCATGTTTCTAACTGTATTTGTGTTAATTGAAGCTTGTAGTATATTAGCGAATCTCCGTGTGGGAGGAGCTCTTCATTCTGCACACTACCAACGAGTAACTTCACATCTTTTGGTGTTTGCCTGGCTCATCCCTGTGCACACTGCCGCACATGCACTCAAGACTTAAGGCACATTACAGCATTTCACATTACCATTTGAAGAATTTATCTACTCTATTCATTGAATTTGATATACGGATGGCTCTAGTAGGAGAGTAAAATTGTATTTTGTGTCTTATTTTCAGCATGTCTCACACATGGAGTAAGAAGCCTGATGGTCCTTTAACCTAATGTGTACAGATCCCCACCCCCCACCCCCCTTTGATGTGGCCATGTTTGTTTTGATTTAATAGATGCTCTAATGCTCGCCATTAGGATCATGTCTTAATCGTCTCCTCAGCAATGGTCTGCAGGAAGGATGCATGAGCTTTGGCAGCAGAACAGATTGGGGGGGCCACCTCTGCGGCTGTAGCAATGTGCTGTACCTGTTATATTGTTCACAGAGAGAATTTGCCAGCAAACATTTTTGTAGCTCTAGGAAGAGGAGTGTCAGCTCTTCATTTGTCACGGGGGCTAATGATTTTTTTCCCCTCTATTTGGTCCGTTATTGCCTTCATTTTTTAGGATGGAGTTCCTGCTTTTTTTTCCCCCCAGCTGGCAGGCCTGCCTTTCGCTAGACCACAATTCCCTTCCAGGGATCTGCTACTTAGTTTTCTGTCTTTGTGTTGGCTTTTGGCCGGCACCGTTTGGACCTCCAAATGACCCCTATGGGTCTTTTTCTTTAATAGATGGCAGTGGTGACCGAGTGGATAAAGACGCAAGCAAGATCACCACGTACCCCCCAGGTGCGGTGCGGTTCGACCTCGAGCTGCGGGCCGTGCAGGTCAGCTGTGGCTTCCATCACTCCGGTGAGACCCCTTCTCCTTGTGCCTCCAGTCAGCCCCTTCACCTTTCCCGACCCGTGCCCTCACATCTGCTTTTCCAGTTCCATACTCTTCATACTGGTTTTTTTAATGACCAGTAGAGTGGAAAACAAATAGAACGCATGCAGTTGCCCCGTGTCACTTCCTGTGTGGTTTATCTGCATGTGGTCTGTCTTTGTACTCCAGTGGTACTAATGGAGAACGGGGATGTCTTCACCTTCGGCTATGGGCAGCATGGGCAGCTTGGCCACGGAGATGTCAACTCCAGGTGAAATGCCGTTCCAATGGCCCACCTCCAAAACTGTGGGCGTGTCTCCCTTTTCAGCGAGGGAGTGGGTAGTGGGAAACCTGCTTTGTGGCTAATAGATCCTCACAATGTTCCATACAGGGGCTCTCCTACCTTGGTGCAAGGTCTGCCCGGGCCTACCGTTCAGGTGACGGCAGGGAGCAACCACACTGCAGTCCTGCTGATGGATGGCCAGGTCTCCACCTTCGGCAGCTTCTCGGTATGGGATGTCTTTGACAGGAATTTCTGCTTCCTCATCAATTTTCTTGGCTTGTTTTGGATTCCTTGCTCTTTTATAGTTGTGTATTGTGAGATGTGTCAACATCTTTGGTTTAAAATGGTCTGTTTGCATGGAAGATCATCTTGAGTTGGAACATCTAAACTAGTGTTTCTCAGTCAAATCCTCAGGGATCTCCAGACATAGACATTTTATCACCAGTTTACCAAGAATCAGAAGCTAAATTGTGAAACCTTTCCCAGAAAGGGCAGCTAGGTCGGCCAATTCTGGATATGCCATACTGGAATGCCAAGCCCTCTCCTATGCCCAACATTGGAGCCAAATATGGGCGTAAGGCCACATGGATTGGAGCTAGTGGGGACCAGACCTTCCTCAGAATCGACGAAGCCCTGATCAACTCTCACGTCCTGGCTACCTCGGAGATCTTCGCCAGCCGCCACATCATCGGTGAGGTCTCTCGCTGCCATTTGTACTCAGTCTGTCTCAGCGTTTATACCCTTGTGGGATGCCGGAGAAGTATGACGGCGTGTGTCTGCTTACCTCCAGGCTTGGTACCCACCTCTGTCTTTGAACCCCCACCATTTAAATGCCTGCTCATCAACAAGACGGATGGCAGCTGTAGGACCTTCAGCGACTCTGAGCAGGAAGACCTGCAGGGCTTTGGGCTCTGCCTCGACCCGGTCTATGATGTCATCTGGAGGTCAGCCTTTGTGCATTGGGACATGGGGCTGGGTTGGAGAGAGATGGATGGAGCTTTACATAGCAACTGTATCTGTTGGGGTTCCAAGTTTCAATTTGGTCCAAGCTCTTTGTTCATAATGTGGGTTTTCATCAAAGTCTTTAGGTTTCCCTTTGAAGTCCAAAGAGGCAGTTTTTAGATATGTTTCGCTTTTTGGTGACTCGGTAATCTGTGATAGCGCACTGGTATGAGAGACTGGTATGGGTTGTGTGTACTCCCATATGACCTGCGGCTGAAGCTTTAAACTTTAAATGGTCTTTGTCCATGTCTGAGTATGTCATGTTACTGTCAGACTGTCAATATGTGTGATGAAAATGTGAGATGTCATATTTATATTCTATTTGTTACTGTTTTTCTCGCATTATGACCCATGAATCACACAGCTGAAGATGACAATAGTGATGCTTTGTTTTGACTTGAAATATAAATTTGGAAAGAAATAGAAAAAGAGTCATGTTTTCTAATAACTAATGAAATCTAATGCCTATTAGATTTGAGTCCAGCAGTCATTCGTATGGAATTTCCCTCCGTGTCCCTGCCACTTATGTCCATCACGGCTGCTACCTCTTCCATTTCGGTCGTGACTCTCGACCCGCCCGCAGGTTCCTGCCAGCCACTCGAGAGATGTGGTGCTACCACGCGGTGATGGCGGACGCGCGCCTCTCCCCGACGCCGGGCCTGGAAGTACGCTGCAGCATCCTGAGCCCCGAGCTGGCTCTGCCGTCTGGGACCCACGCCACCACCACGCGCTCGCACGGAGCCCTGCACATCCTGGGTAAGTGCAGCCTGCAGCTTCTTGCACACTTTGAAGGATTGCCATTAATGTGGGATATGGACTGAGGGCAGATCTGCACGCGCCCGGCAGGATGCCTGGACACTCTTGCAGCCATGCAAGAGCTGAAGGTGGGCGTGGCCAATGCTGAGGAGGAGACGCAGGCTGTCATGAAGGTCTATTCCAAAGAGGACTACAGTGTGGTCAACCGCTTTGAAAGTGAGCACATTTCCCACAATCCTCTGCGGCACCGGTCTTATCATATTAATTCCCCACCATCAGCAGGCACATTTCTGCGTCCTTTTCCTGACAGACCTGCTGCTCTTGTAGCTTAATACGAAGAGCATTGTGCTAACAATATAATGTGGGTTAGAATCCCTGGGAGCACACATGGAATGTAACTCTTCCTCCTATTAAGTTACTTTGGATACAAGCGTCAGAGAAATATAGATATAAATAGACAAATTAATATGAGTAATCGCTGACATTTCCTGAAAATCGTGGCTTCTGTGACATGGCGGCTTCCGTCTTAGGTCATGGCGGTGGCTGGGGATACTCTGCACATTCGGTGGAAGCCATCCGCTTCTGTGCTGATGCTGACATCCTGCTGGGCGGCCTGGGGCTCTTTGGGGGCAGGGGGGAATACACAGCCAAGATCAAGGTGAGCTCTGCCCCCCCAACCCTGAAACGTCCGAGCATGACCCGGCCGTCCCCTCCTCTAGAGTGACTATCAGAGCGAGTTACAAATGGGTACAAATCGCAGCATGGCCACAGCAAATTAGTAGCATTCACAGCGTGAATCAGCCACAGTGGGGAAATTCAGTGTGAAGAGTGTCTTAGCGAGTGACACATTAATAACTTTCTGAAGGCTCGTCTTCCACAGTTATTGTGGTATCAGAATAGAATTAGAATGGCTGTCTGGTCAGCTGCTATTTATAAATCCCTCAGACAGCCGAGACCTTTACGTAAATACTTCTCAGTTTCTGCATGATGCTTCTGTCAGGAACCTCTGTTATTACCAACTTACTTGACACTTGGAAATCTTAGACATGCTTAATGATTACATGGTTTTTAACATTCTCTTTGAACAAAGACGTCCCAAGGCAACCTGTCAAAAGTGCACAGGGCTGTTTTGTGTCATATGTAAGATGTAGGAGCTTCTCTTGAGAGTGGCAGGGTGTGTTTGGTTGCTATGATACATGTTTGTGCTTGCTGACTGACACCTTGCAGTTGTTTGAGCTGGGACCAGACGGTGGCGATCACGAGACCGACGGGGACCTGCTGGCCGAAACGGACGTCCTGGCTTACGACTGCGCTGCTAGGTAGAGCTCAGGCGGGCCTGTGCCACTTTTCTCTCTGCTAACTGCGGCCACTGCTAAAAATGTCTCTCTGAAATGTCACTTTCACATGTCCGTCATTGTGTACGGGAGCCTGCCGTCACTTTGCTTATGGCGCTGTGCTGTAATGTCAGCTCTGTACCAGTGTGAGGAGTGCTTTAGTGAGGATGTACTTCAAGCTCCGCGTTTGTCAGCATTTTTAGGCGAGTTACTGAGCCTGAAAATTACTGCAATCGTCTACAGATTCCTCTCTCTCTTCTCCTGTTTCACCTATTGGGAAAGCCTCCCAGCCGTGCCCAATTAGCTCAGCCGAATCACGCACTGGCGAATCAGCTGTCTGATCTAAAAGGCTGACTCCACCCCTGCGCTCCTTCATCCTATCAGAGAGAAGTACGCCATGATGTTTGATGAGCCGGTGCTCCTGCAGATGGGCTGGTGGTACGTTGCCTGGGCCAGGGTTTCGGGTCCAAGCAGCGACTGCGGCTCTCATGGACAAGTCACCATCACCACAGACGACGGGTACCAATTTTCCTGCTCAGTTAATTGATATGTATATTTGCTGCAATTTAACAATTGATGCGTTTTTTGTCCTAAATTACTGTCATGGACAGCCTGAGATTTTATAGTGGAAGGATTGTCCAAGGGTACAACAGCAGTTCTACTTTGGGGATTAATGTGTTTGAATTATTCCACATACATGCATACATACCTTCCTGCATAAATGTATGCACTATGGGCAATTAAGTGAATGTTGTAGGTTTGAGTGCCTTGACTGGCAGAGTGATTATCTCAGTTGGGCCTTTGTGCAGGACCCTTTACCTCAGCAACTGCTGCAGGCGTGCGGGATACATGGCTGCCCCTGCACTTTGACCCCAAGCTTCACTCCCACCTGAATCGGCATCTCCATCTCATAGGAGAGTAAAATGGCAGGGGTGACAGCTAAACAATCCCAGTCTACCTGTATTCATCAAAATCAAGTGTCATTATCCGAGGAAGGGGAGGGCTTGCCGATTACCCACACAGAGTGGGGGTGCATTCAAACCCCCAACCCTGGAGGTGTGAGGCAGCAGCGCCAGCCTCAGAGCCGCTCTGTCAGCCGTTTTCGGTGTGTTTGTGAGTAAAATGCCATTTCCGTCTGTTTGCAGAGTGGTCTTCCAGTTTAAGAGCTCCAAGAAGTCCAACAATGGAACTGATGTCAATGCTGGGCAGATACCTCAGCTGCTGTACAGGCGAGTCTGATCTTTAGGCCTTTTCTAGACAGTATGTAGCAGAAATACACTGAATTCTTGACCTTAGATAAAATCTTTTTTTCCCACCACCTAGGCTTCCGTCAAATGATGGAAACTCATCTAAAGGGAAGCAGCAGACTAGTGAGCCGGTGCACATCCTGAAGCGCTCCTTTGCTCGGACCGTTTCAGTGGTTAGTGTGTGTGTGTGTGTGTGTGTATTCATTAGTCATTTATTAGTTTTCGGAATTCTATAATGTGACTGAAAAACAGTTTGTAAATGATTTTTTATAAAACTCAAAATTCCTACAGTATACTTTACTGTTTGTCTTAATGGGGTGTTACCATTTATATAATACTAGCGCCAGACTAGCACTTCGGAGTCCCTGTAATAGCTTTTTTAGGTGAAAATAGTGTTTAGTGTTAAAGGGCTTTCACGGTGTTTAAGTGTTGGTGCTGAGGTCCCTTCTTAGAGGCCAGCCTACAGAAATGTGTGCGCGTTAATCTGTTAATCTCGTACACATATGTTGTATATGGCAGCGTTTGCGCTAACTTCAGCCTTCTTTCCCAGAATGCTTTTCTGTCGATTGTCTGCCAGCATGCTTAGTATGCAGTGACTCAGTATTTTTCACCCATCAAAACGATAGTTACTCTAAGAAACGTCGTGCTTTAGCTGTCATTACTTCTGAATAAGGCCGTACCCTTAAGAATGCCTTGTTCCAGACAATGTCAGTGTGAAGCCCTTACCCTATTTCAGCTAGGCTGATTCTCTGAGCAAAGGGCCTCTGCTGGTACTCCAGGCTAGCGTAGTAGCAGTCCCCAGTTGTGCAACTGAAAAGCCTGCTGCACGCCTGACACAGCGATTAAGCTCGCTGGTCTAAGGGTAGTGAATGCTTGCGGTCGTGTACCAGTGACTGTGTCTGATTACTGCAGTCGTCATTGGCAGGAGGTGTCTGCTAGGAGATCTGCAGGCCAGTGGGAGCTGAAACCTCCAGAGTTCGGGTAGAGTGTCACGGAGGAGGACCCGATCGCTTCAGTGACGGCATGTAGGGAGACGTAGGGGACAGGGACAGCAGGGTTAATGAGGGAGAGGCGGCAGCCTGTCTGATTACCTTTGGAGTGAGAGGAATTTGGGGCGGACAGGGTTGGGATGTGAGGCTAATTTACTGCCGGGACAGGGCCTTCCAGCAGTCTGTGGCTTTATAAAAATGTCACCTTGGATCCACACTTCAAAGCAAGATCTGAATCAAAGGCACGGCTGTACATTAAGTATCACGTGTGCCTGGTGGATGTCGGCCCAGTCTAATGCCACTCCTGCCTCCGCAGGAATGCTTCGAGTCCCTGCTGAGTGTGCTGCATTGGAGCTGGAGCACGCTGGTGTTGGGTGCCGAGGAGCTCCGGGCCCTCAAGGGCTTCCAGTATACGGCCACGCTGCTGGACCTGGAGCGGCTGCGCTTTGTGGCGGCCTGCTGCCTGCGGCTGCTGCGTGTCTACGTCTGTGAGATCTACCCCGTCTCAGGTGTGCCTGCACCCCCTCCCTCACACCCCGTCATTTAGCTAAAGCATGAGTGAGGCATACAGCTGATTGCGAAGGTCGACATGGTAGGTCATCATAGCGATAGACCTGCAGAATGTATCTAAATTTGGGGGGGGGGGGAGCTGGCTAAAATTCATATCTATTGGTCTGTTCCCTTTGGAAGGACACCTTTATCCAAAGCCACTTACAGTAAGGGGGAGGGTTGCAATTTAAATGTACCTCCTGGGATCTGAACCCATGATGTGTGTTAGTGCAACGCTCATTTTCAGCAGTCGCCAGCCAGTCAATCGCGATCGACGCGTCGATCTTTCCAGCTTGCTAGTCGATCGCGACAATCAGACCGTAACCCTCCCGGTCGACAAAATTTTACTTGTTGAGTGGACAGAAAACGAAAAACACAGGTACTATTCAGGCTTCTATTAATGACGTTTTTATTAATGAAGTCCCTGCAGGTGTAATATAGTAATTCATATAATCACCCCGCCCGGGCACTCCTGGTGGTATGGCTGGAAAAATTCAGGTTCACAGCACTATGATCATATGCAAATATGAAGGGACAACTTATATAAAAAGCAGCAGGCAGTCATTGGCAACAGTGTTTCATTTAAAAACTCCATAGGAGTTTAGTGAAATGTTTATAAGCCCAGCAGTTTAGCAGGGCTGTAGTTTGAATTCAGGATGGAGTAGCGGCTTTTATTGCTGACCCTGTGAACTTTCCACTATTTGATATGCACCATATGAAGAGCAGTTTTACGAAGGTCTGTTACTGTGCTGATGAGCATAATGCTTTCAGAGACGTATGTATTGAAAATAAGAGGGCTGCTTAGTATTCATTTAATTTTGAGTTTGACATTTTCCTACATAATACTGAAAATTGTACTGCATTGCAAAGGCAAAACGCAGTAACTATGCTCAGACTCAGAAAAGGACAGTTTCGCCTTGGTTTTAGTGTGGATTTTTTAGTTACCGTGATTTTCGTATTCATTTTCTTCAAAACTGTATTTGGATTAAGATAGTTTGACATCAGGTCAGACGGCTGATTTTGGCCATAAAACAGGCGGCTGTTGTGCTTTGCCTTTGTAGGGTTAGGGTTAGCACTTTCTTCACTGAAATGCCTAAAACACATTGGAGCCATTTGACACTCTGAATCATCCCTCCACCTTCCAAACTGCTTATCCAGAACAGGTTAGCGGTGAGGGGGGGGGCTATTAAAGGAAGGACCAGGCTCCAGGCAGGGGACACCCACCAGTGCACGGTGTACACTTGCACTAACGTCTTTAAAGCAGCGTTTCTCAACCCACTCCTCGAGGACCCCCTGATGGCCCACATTTCTGCTTCCTTCCAGCTCCCTACTGGAGCAAAAATGTGGGCAGTCTGAGGGTCTCTGAGAACTGGTTTGAGAAACATTCTTTTAAACATCAGCTCGTTCATTCAAAGATGTAAAATTTTAGCCAAAATCCTTGCTTACTTGTCAATTTCTAAACTGTATTTTAAAATAAACTTTTTAGGCCATTGATCGAGTATATTTAACAGGAATTTGTTATAACGCATTTGGTCACTGTCATGCCTGTGACCGTAAAAAGGGAGTAAACATACCTGGCATAGCGACCTAAGGCAGTGCCCGGGGCGTGGCCGCCCTTCGTGTTGGGAGGGAAAGTTCCGCGGCTTAATTTGGCCCTTGTTCAGAGTGGTTTGTTTATTTTGGTCTATTTTGTTTGTCTCGGTCACCGTAACCAAGAAACCAGTTTACCAGAATCAGGATCCTTGATCTCATCACGTGTTACTGTTTCCTCTTCTTATTCCAGGCACATGGGTCTCACATTGGTATCTTATTATTGTCTGTGTTTTTCTAATTGTCTTTGATCTGTAGAAGCAGCTCCTCCTGTAGGTATTTCTGTTGCTGTGTCTACCTGGCCCCAGGGCCACCGCGTTCCTGCTGAGTGCTGAATAAGCCTCTCTGCCAAGCTGCGTCACGTGGCTTTGTTTACCGTCGTGAACTGGGGCGTTTTCATGCAGCCATGCTGTTTCATCATAGAAATTTCCTGTTTTTAGTCAGACCAATTAAAAATAATGATTTCACTTGAGTTCTGCATAGGCGTGGTCTAAGGTGGGGTTTCCCCTGGGCTCGGTCCACAAGCGGCCTCTAGTGGGCAAACGTGGTTCTGTCCATAATGGGTCACTGTAGGAACATCAACCTGATCATGGCCGAAGAAAAATGTACGGGTCATTACCTAGAGCAGCGGTTACCAACAGGGGGGTCCCGGCCCACAAGGGGGCCTCAGCGAGCTCTGTGGGGGGGTCGCGTCATATTTTTAAAATTTTT
>JAODKN010000001.1:41813046-41826438 GCA_026774425.1 Petrocephalus zakoni | reverse complement strand
CACAAACAGGTACACCCCCCCCCCCCCCCCCGTTCATCCATCATTAAGTCATTGCCAGCCCACATCACACACCCTCCTGTATCACTAGTGAATATGACCGGCAGGGAGATGAGTGTTCTGCCTTGTGCATGGTTGCTCATGGGATAATAAAACCTGCAGTTCTCCCCTTGTCTCCCTTCACATTTGCAGGTGACCGGTTGAGTGCTGTACTGAATTCCATTCAGTCCGGGCCTTTCCTCCTAACTCCCTCCGTATTTGAGCAAGCTGCCCAACCTCCCTGTTCCCTTGTCCAGAGCCCATTTGTGTTTGGACAGTCCCTTTCCCAGCAGCCTCAACCACAGCTTCCGAGTAAGTCTGCCTGCCTTGTGTCTGCCGGCTCACGTGCTTTGTGTGTGCGGGGGTGTGGGTGTGTTTGTTTGTTTGTTTGTTTGTTTGTTTGTTTGTTTGTATTTTATTTTTTTGCTGTTGCCATCCTATTGCTTTTTTGCTTTTCATCTGGCTCCATTCTATGCTGTCTGATGTGCTGCTTTTTCAGCTTCCTCATCCCATATCAACACCATCTGAAAGCCTGCCTCCCTCCAATATAGTCTCCGCCCCTCCAATCCTGTCATCACTCCTCCAATCTAATATCCGCTCCTCCAATCAAGTCTCTGCCCCTCCAAACTGATCTCCGCCCCTTGAATCTAGTCTCCGCCCCTTTAATCTCACCTCTGCCCCTCTAGTCTACTCTCTGCCCCTCCAATGTCATTTCTGCCCCTCCAAACTACTCTCCGCCCCTCAAATCTAGTCTCCGCCCCTTGAATCTAGTCTCCGCCCTTTTAATCTCTCCTCTGCCCCTCCAAACTAATCTCCGCCCCTTTCTGTTTTGCAGTTACCACAGATCCCATTTATCTTCCAATTCTAGTTCTATATTCTTAAAGTTTAAATAAGACTCCATGGTTCTCAAAATCAATTGGAATGAATTCTTTCCTCCCAAAAAACTTTTATCCTCACATAGATCAGTGTAACAAATTACACTCAGAGAGAGCGCATGAACCATCAAAGAGCTTTCTATGCTAATATCTGACCCATACAATCGGCAGCCTGATGGGGTGTCAGATTCTGAATAGAAAGTCAAGGCTCTTCGGCTATGATGTGGATCTGCATCTGAATTTCTGCTTCTGTCTTCAGTAGACTTCCTAGGGCACAAAGGCTGAACGTCATTCCTCAAGCGGATGACCGCCCTCTTCACCCCCCCCCCCACTCCATGTCCCATCCCCTCTCTGATAGGCTCCCTCCTTTCAGCCTCTTTTTGCTTATTTGCTACTGTCTCCTGCTTTAGATGCTTCATCACGCAGCCTTGCTTCACGTGAGCGTTTGCACAAAAGCAGCACGCTGGGGCTCGGCACCGCTCTGTCATCTCTCGCTGTCAGGCACAAGGGTGGGTAAACCTGCTCCTTCAGGCAGGATGAGTTCCGGCCGGCAGCCCCCATCTCCTGCCGTTCCGTAGAGCATTCGTGTCCCCATACCCATCCCAGGGCGCCGTCCAGTACCCCTTGAGACCTTTTGAGTCTGTCTCTCTAGCCAAGTACAATTGGTATTATTTTGCCACTGCTGTCTGTTGGATTACAGAGGGTAACTCGTCTATGAAAATTAAATGAAGGCAGTTTTGTTCCTTTTTTGTTTATGGGAGATTTTTTTTATATTTATTTTATAGACTTTATTATAGGGACTGAGTATTATAATACATTTTTTGATACTTTGTTTGAAATTTCCTTTGTTTGCCAGTTGTATACTGGCGGTTCTGATCAGTTTTTGTTCAGAAATTAATGAAAATGAAAAAAAATGTATATATATATATAAAAAATGGTTTCATAAATGCTGAGGTATAAAACTGTGTGTTTACTCGCTCTGGTTATAGTACTGGGTGTCACTCCAGGATCCTGCTTCTTTGTTCCTTTATTATTTTAATGTTGATTTGGTTTATTTTTCTGCTGCCATTATGCAGCAAAGCAGCATACAGGCGTTGGCTCCATATTCTTTGGTCCTTAGGGTGGCGTCAGGTTTAATGTGGGTATGTTTGCGTGCAGGTGAGAGGGGGACGGCTCGTTCCATGTCCCCGGCAGGCAAGCCACGGCAAGAGAACCGGCCTTCGAAGTCCGAGACCCGCGGAAGCCGAGCTTACGATCAGGGCAAGATCAAGAGCAATGAGAGCATATCTGCTAGCGAGGCCCTGATCCTGAAGTCTGAGACCGCCAAGCTGAGGTCCGATTCCCATAGCCGCTCCCATTCTCCCAACCACAACACTCTGCAAGCTCTCAAGGGTGAAGGAAGGACATCTGACCTGAGGGCGGAGTCTCCCACTCCAGGTTCTCGGTCTTCATCCCCCAAACAGAAGGGCGTCTCCGGTGGCAGGTCCAGCCCCTCTGGCACCTGCTCGCCCTGTCCCGCTTCTTTTCATGAAAAGAACCTACCTCAGAAACTCAGCCCGTCTTCAAAGGTCCACCTCGACCCTCCTCGCGAGAGATCCAAGTCAGACTCGTATACCCTTGATCCCGACGCGCTGAGGAAGAAGAAGGTGGCCTTGGTAGATCCCACACGTGGCCGTTCCACTTCACCCAAACCAAAAATCCCGCCCAAAGACAATGTGGAGAACCGCGCGCCCTCGCCGCATGTGGTGCAGGAGAATCTCCACAAAGAAGTCGTCGAAGTCTGTACATCCAGTACCCGCCAGTCCAGCACTGACGAAGGTGTTGGTGAGAACTGCGAGCTGCTCGGCAGCGACGAAGGCTCCTCCAAAGTGCACTTCAGCATCGGGAAGGCTCCCGTCAAGGAGGAGCTGGAGACCCGCTCGTCTCCCAAAGTCAGTCGCAAGTCCTCCGGCCGGCATGTCAGGCTCAAAAAGGAGAAGTCGGGACCGCTCTTCAAAGGCGAGTCAGTGCGGATGGCAGAGCCCACCAAGCAAGCCATGTCACCGTCTGTGGCGGAGTGTGCTCGCGCCGTCTTTGCAGCCTTCTTATGGCACGAGGGCATCGTTCACGATGCGATGGCCTGCTCCTCATTCCTGAAGTTCAACCCCGAGCTGACCAAAGAGCACGCTCCTATTCGCAGCTCCCTCAGCTGTCAGCAGGCAACAGACGAGAAGGAGAGCAAAGTCAAGAACAGGCACTCTTTGGAGATCTCCTCCGCCCTCAACATGTTCAACATCTCTCCGCACGGCCCTGACATCTCCAAGATGGGCAGCATCAACAAGAACAAGGTGCTCTCCATGCTCAAGGAGCCACCCCTCCCAGAGAGGTGCGAGGACGGCAAGATGGAACCCGTGGCCTATGAGGTGACGAGCAACTCCAGCATGAAAAGCAAGTCCATTCTGCCGCTCACACTCCAGCACCTGGTCGCCTTCTGGGAAGACATCTCCATGGCCACCATTAAGGCAGCCACCCAGAACATGATTTTCCCCAGCCCGGGATCCAGTGCCATTTTGAAGAGGAAGGAGAGCGAGAAGGACAACAAGAAGGCCAAAAAGGAGAAGAAGAAGAAGGAGCGGGCGGAGATGCGGCCCAGAGGAAACCTTTTCGGGGAGATGGCCCAGTTTGCCATGGGAGGTCCTGAGAAGGACACCATCTGTGAGCTATGCGGAGAATCTCATCCCTACCCAGTCACTTACCACATGAGGCAAGCCCACCCGGGTAAGATTCACTGGCTGCCCTTCCTGTTCTTTGTGAAGATCCTAATGCTTCTTCACAGTGCTGAGAGGGGCCACTGAACATCTCTCCTTGTGTTTCCTCTGTCAGGCTGCGGTCGCTATGCCGGGGGCCAGGGCTATAACAGCATCGGGCACTTCTGTGGGGGCTGGGCTGGGAACTGTGGAGACGGAGGGATCGGGGGAAGCACGTGGTACCTGGTCTGCGACAGATGCAGAGAAAAGTACCTGAGGGAGAAGCTGACGGCCGCCAGAGAAAAGGTCGGTCATCGCTGAGTGCAGCCACTGGGAACAGTACCATTAGGCTTTAGTATGTTTGCTGGTGGAAATTTGTATGCTGGGAGATTTAAATTTGGAAAATAATGGCCAGAGGTATGGACAAACCCCTAAAGGTGTGTGTTTATAATTGATGGTAGGCTGTCTCCTCCAGTAGCTCAACAAGTAGAGCGTCACACTTACAACCCACAGGTTAAGGGTCTGAATCCCAGATAGCCCCTAAATTGTAACTCACCCTCACAGGGATAAAAGTATCAGATAAATGTAAATGTTGGTGGGAGAGAATCATACACTGGGATAATTATGTGTGTTGAATGTTCTGAATACTGGATTTATAAAGGAGCTTGTTTGATTTGGGGATAATGGCCCTATGTATGCACTCACTTATACTGCTATGAGAACCTCAATATTCAGTCATTACAACAGGATTATTATCAGGGGTGCACATAGGTGGTACATATGGACGGGATCGATAGTAAAATGCGCGAACGCCAGTATGAAGTTACGCAAATTAGGTACGGTTTGGCGCCATGAAGACCGAAACATTTGACTATTTATCCCGCCCATGCGTACTCGCGTATATAGATATAGAATGTGCCTAAGAGCGGTGTGTGATTGGGAAGTGTCATGCATAATGATAGAAATGCTTTGTGCATCAGAGCGACAACTCTTGCTTTGTCATTACATTTAACAGAGCTGTAGTTTAGCTGTCTACCTGGCCGTGTCTTGTTCAGTTCTACGTCCTGCACACATCGCCTGTGGTGCACTTTGTAGTGACTTTGCCTTGTGGGCCCGTCCTCCAGGTGAAGCAGTCCAGGAAGAAGCCGCTGCAGGTGCGGATCCCGCGGGCACTACCCACCATGGAGGCGCACCAGGTGATCCGGGCCAACGCCCTGTTCCTGCTGTCGCTGAGCAGCGCCGCCGAGCCCAGCCTGCTGTGCCACCACCCAGCAAAGCCCTTCCACACTCACCTGCCCAGCCTCAAGGAGGGCGTGTCTGAGGATCTACCGGGCAAGATGGGCTGCCTGTACCTGCAGATGCTGGCACGGTACGCAGGCTGCGCTTTGCCTACCCTGGCTGTCCCTAGTGGCATAGTGCCTGACCTCATGACTTCAGCCACTATAACGCAAAGCATGCATCGCACAGTTATCCTGGGTTTCATCAGAATGTTATTCTGTGTGTCATTAAATTAGCTGTATAAGAAATGAATAAAAGTATTTTTCTAAGTATCCAAAGTACATATTTTAGATTCTTCTGCCGAGCTATACTATGTATTTCAGTAGACATATTTGTCATTAGGCGGCATAAGTCAGTGTCGATTTCTGGCAGCTTTATAGACGGCACACCTCTTGCATATTTGCTCTGGATCCTTTGGCTTCCCCGCGGCATGTTATGAAAATTCTGTCCATCTTGTTTCTGGTAATCCATTTTTTTTCTTCAGCTGGCATTGTTATTCTACAGTACACTGCTTCTCCTCATAAAACGCTCAACATAAGACTTAGTCTGCTCATTGTGCTTCAGGTGAAGGATCAGCCTTGGAAGTTGGACAACCTTGTTCCTTTTCGGCCTCATTCGGACCATATGTAGTTCATGATCTGTTCAACCATCTGCTCCAGGCCAAGTCTCTGCTGTGTACATTTCAGCGACTGGCTGAGGATCCGTGTCAGATTTACAGTTCACTGCCTTATATTAATCTGTGTGCTGCTAGCCTGTGTGTTCATACATCCGCAGATAGCGCCCTCCTTCTCAGTGCCTGTTTGCAGCTTTCTCCTGCATCCCAAACAGACATCATACGGAGACCTTCGGAGCGTACCAGGACGACAACCTCTTCCAGGATGAGATGCGGTACCTGCGCTCCACGTCGGTGCCCGCGCCCTACATCTCGGTCACCCCCGATGCCTGTCCCAATGTGTTCGAGGAGCCGGAAAGTAACATGAAGTCCATGCCGCCCAGGTATACCATGTCTCACGCTCTCGCATGCCGTGGGCCAAATATCTTTCTTGCTGGTCATGAGCGGGTCTGACTGTAGAAAATCGACCTCTATAATGTAGCATGGATTGACTAAAATTTATGCAGAGCCTTGAACGTGGAACCATGATGATGTGTTGTGGACCCATGTAATTGACCAGAATATGTCCCGCCCCCCCAGTCTGGAAACCAGCCCGATCACGGACAGCGACACAGCCAAGCGCACGGTGTTCCAGAGGTCTTACTCTGTAGTGGCTTCCGAGTACGACAAGCAGCATTCGGCGTCCCCTGCACGGGTGAAAGCCGTGCCCAGGAGAAGGGTCCACAGCGGGGATGCCGGTGAGCTCATTTGGACAGCCTATGCCTACAAATGCATTGAGCCAGATTCATTGGGAAGCCTGAATGACTATCATGTTTCAAGTTGAAAAGTTTGCAGCAGATAAAAGGGAAAAGAGATTCTTAGTGCATTCGCGTTGCTGATGACTGTATGTTAGCAGGCAGATTGTGAGTTCTGTGTAACACCTGTGCCTCTCCCACGCCAGAGCTGGGCTCCTCTCTGCTCCGACACCCTTCCCCCGAGCTGTCGCGACTCATCTCCGCCCACAGTTCGCTCAGCAAGGGCGAACGCAACTCCCAGTGGCCCGTGCTGGCCTTCGTCATCCAGCACCACGACCTGGAGGGCCTGGACCTGGCAATGCGGCACGCGCTGCGCAAGTCGGCCTGCCGGGTGTTCGCCATGGAGGTCGGTTTTTTACCATCATGCTCCTCTACGGTGACACATGTGACCATTGTGCCAAAAATAAGACACGGGGGCTAGCAGTGAAACACCGACCATATAGTAATCGGTAACTTGCAGCCTTGTAGTCCATGTCTGAAGTAGCATGTGTCTCCTTAGGCATTTAATTGGCTGCTGTGCAATGTGATCCAAACGACTGCGCTGCACGACATCCTGTGGCACTTCGTGGCGTCCCTGACGCCCTCTCCCTGCGAGCCGGAAGAAGAGGAAGACGAAGAAAACAAAGGAAATAGAGAGCAAGTCGAACAGGTGATGTCAGACTGCGGAACCACAGTCATGGAAGACGCTGTTTAGCCCCAAGACGGCCGTGGGCCATAGCTTATTTCAGTAATGATGCTCTGTCTCATCCGCTACTGCAGGAGAGGGACCTTGGGGTGTGTGAGCATCCGCTCTCAGACATCGTGATTGCTGGGGAGGCAGCCCACCCCCTCCCCCACACCTTCCACCGTCTCCTTCAGACCATCTCGGATCTCATGATGTCATTGCCCAGTGGAAGCTCCTTACAGCAGATGGCACTTAGGTACCGTCTTGTACTGTATATGTATGCCTACCTACATTCAATTATATTTATTTATAGCTTTCTCATAGCTACAGAAGTGCTTCTCCAGCTCAGAGACGTGTGCTTCTTAACTATTATACTCTGCAATACTTTAACCTAGAAGTACCACACTAATGGATGTCGAGGGATGCAAAATACTGAAGAGTAATCAGCCTTAGGTCCCGAATGAGCACAAGCGCAGGGTCTTGTCTGGTACATGCAAGCCTTCGGGTGTCTGATTACTGCTCTGTGTGTTGCTTGGTCTTCACTGGGGTTCCCTCTCATTTCAGATGCTGGAGCCTCAAGTTTAAGCAGTCCGACCATCAGTTCCTGCACCAGAGCAACGTCTTTCACCATATCAACAACATCCTGTCCAAGTCTGATGACGGGGATAGCGAGGAAAGCTTCAATATCAGCGTGCAGTCTGGGTACGAAGCCATCAATCAGGTGAGTGTGTGACATTCCCAATATTCCGGGCGTCTGTCCTCCTCCTTTGAATGCGAGTGCAGCAGCCCACTCATCCGGGGCAATTCAGAACCATATTCAGAGGGAATTAACCCGGCCCAGTGAAAGTGTGCACTGTGAAAGTTCATAGTAAAACTGTGAAGTTTACAGTTACACCTTAATTATTCATAGTTCTGCTGTAAAGTTTATGCTTCAACCATGAACGCTTCATAGTTGAACTGTAAACTGTTGTTATTTTACTTTGAAGTTCATGGTCACCTGTTCTGGTGTTTAATAATTATGACAGTGAAGTTTACAGACTGTCGATAACACTGTAGAACCTTGAAGTGTGCCAGTTCGCTGTAAAAACTCATGGCCGAACTGTGGAAGTGCACAGTAAAACTGTCAGAGTTTACAGTTTTACTATTAAACTTCACAGGTCACTTTTTCCTAGGAGTGAATGTGGTTATTGGATGAATGATTGCTTTCAAATTTTACGACTGCCCTACTGTTTAGCGAAAGATGGGACCTCTGTAATGGTGTGAAATTTCAAAATGCTTCCACATATTTCTTGCTTGACATTTAAAAGCTGAGTGCTCACGCTGCATTTCTGTGGCTCAGGTTTGTTTTTGATAAGACGGCCTGGGTTGCGGGAGCATACTTGCAGTTCATTCTAGTTATATCAGATTAATTTACTGCTTCTATTTTTGCGCTTTCTGTTTAAGATATAGGTTTTTGTTAGTTTCACTGGGGGTCTCAGTGAAAGCCCGTCCTTTTAAGCCTTCATCTATGCTGGGTGGTGTTCTGGCTGTTTGCGGTAGGGCTGATGTAACAGAAATGAATGAATTGAATTAGGAAGGTGGATGGAATTGCTTACCAGAGGCACTGAAAAGCTCGCCATGCTTCCAGGAGCCCTGTGTGGTCACCTGCCTGAAGGACCTGACCAGCGTGGTGGACATCAAGACCTCCAGCAGGCCAGCCATGATTGGCAGTCTGACTGACGGCTCCACGGAGACCTTCTGGGAGTCCGGTGATGAGGACAAGAACAAGACGAAGAGCATTACTATCAGCTGTGTGAAGGGCGTCAACGCCTCCTACGCGTCGGTCCATATAGACAACTCCCGCGACATCGGGGTGACTTGCCCTTCCTCTGCTTAACCCTGCGCCCCAGTTTCGTCAGTGAATTGCATCTTAAGGTTTTAGCTAAATGATCACTGTGGGTGCATCGTCATTTTAAGCTGTTATGGCCTCTGTTTCACCAGAACAAAGTCACATCTGTTACATTCCTGTGTGGGAAGGCAGTTGAAGATCTATGCAGAATTAAACAGGTACCAACCTGTTTGTATCTATTGGTACCTTTTGTACCTCTGTGGAAGGTCTCATGGAAGCCGAGTACAGGCGACTGAAAGGTATGGCATGTGCCCGCAGATGGAGCTGGACTCGCGGCACATGGGCTGGGTGACCAGCGAGCTGCCTCTCGGCGAGACCCACATCATCAAGGTGGAGCTGAAGGGGCCCGAGAACACGCTGAGGGTGCGGCAGGTGCGCGTGCTTGGCTGCAAGGAGGGCGACAACGTCACCATCGCCGGGCAGATCTCAGCCAGCGTGGCCCAGCAGAGGAACTGCGAGGCCGAGACCCTGCGCGTCTTTCGGCTCATCACCTCCCAGGTGGGCGGAGCTCTGCACCCTCAAGCCTCCTCCCATTGGCCGAGAACTGGCTGCCCTCATCATCAAGTCTGTGTGTGGCTGACATTTGTCTGGGCTCACAGGTGTTCGGAAAGCTGATCTGCGGAGATGCGGAGCCCACTCCTGAGCAGGAGGAGAAGCATCTGCTTTCGTCTCCAGAGGGAGAGGACAAGGTAGGCCTGAGCGGGAATGTGTGCAGTGCACCGTAATCCCCGTGATGTGTATGGCCAATGCCTCCCAACTACAAAATGTACGGCTCTACTCTCAGGGCTACCCTTGAAATCTGAACCTTTAACAGGATCTAGCAGTGGAGTCTTTGTCTGGCTGGCATTAATAAGGGCCACCAAGAGGATTATGGGAGTCACCACTACAAATCTCAGAATGGTCTGTTTTTTTTTTATATTTTTTTTCTATCAGGCTCCATCAGATGCAGACTTGAAGGAGCACATGGTGGGAATCATATTCAGCAGGAGCAAGCTGACCAACCTGCAGAAACAGGTTTGCAAGGGCTCTCTCCGCCTCTCATACTCTCAAAGGAGCAGCTTGTTGACAGACATTGGTTTTTCTGAATTATGAGTAAATATTACACAACCAAAAGCATTTTAGGACTTTAAAAAGTGGGGCAGACATAGAGCCACGTTTGCATGTCCGTAGGTGTGCACCCACATCGTCCAGGCCATCCGCACGGAAGCCACGCGCGTCCGCGAGGAGTGGGAACACGCCATCTCCAGCAAGGAGAATGCCAACTCGCAGCCCAGCGACGAGGACGCTTCCTCCGACGCCTACTGCTTCGAGCTGCTCTCCATGGTGCTGGCGCTGAGTGGCTCTAATGTGGGCCGCCAGTACCTGGCCCAGCAGCTCACCCTGCTGCAGGACCTCTTCTCCCTGCTGCACACGGCGTCGCCGCGGGTCCAGAGACAGGTCAGCGTTGCTCCTTAAAGCCACATAGCATGTATACGTCGGTCCATTAACTGTTATTGGACTGTACCTCCATTTCATCTACAGGTGTTAGTTAATCGTCTCTTTTTATTAATGATCATTGAGGCACAGTGGGTGTCCTTCTGATTAATAAACGATATTTATGTAGGCCTTCCTTATGGCTTAGTCACTAGTGCCCTCTGACTGCCACAACTCATTTAGAAAATTACCCCAGGTGTCCATCGGTATGCTTGAGTGATAATATAAATTGTCGTGCTGTTTATTGACTGAGCTCTATGCTGCCCCCTGCAGGTGACATCTCTACTCCGCCGCGTCCTCCCCGAAGTCATCCCTGCCCGTCTGGCCAGCATCATCGGTGTGAAGGCCCTGCCCCCCGCCGACATCAGCGACATCATCCATTCTACAGAGAAAGGGGACTGGAGCAAACTGGGCATCGTGGACATGTTCCTGGGCTGCATCGCCAAGGCGCTCACTGTGCAGGTCAAGGCCAAGGGCACCACCATCATCGGCGCGTCCGGCACCAATGCCGGCAAGGGCGTCACCACCGTCACTCTGCCCATGATCTTCAACTCCAGGTCAGTGGATTGGATAGTTTAGAGCAGGAACAGTACACTTAAAAATGCCTATTCGGCTACACAACCACGTTCTTGCCGAGGTCACATCACATTTTTAAGGATTCTGACATATTATAATATTCCACAGTGTAGTTCTTGTTCAGTGTACAGAGTGGTCATTGAAAAATCTTATTACGTTCTTGCTTTGTTACTCGTTCTGTGCCAGTACTGCTTACTCTTGAACCTGGGCATTTATTGGAAGCTCAGCCTAGCTATTCTTATGCCTGGTCAGCTCCACCACTCCACCTGTGTTTAAAATGTGCTGTTTACTTCACTTGTATGTTGCCTTGTCCATCCTGTCTTGTCTTATGGCTACATGCCGGCCTCGGCTAATCCCTCCCTTCTCTGCCCAGCTACATAAGGCGAGGAGAGAGTCACTGGTGGATGAAGGGCTCCACACCACCACAGATCGCAGAGATCATTATCAAGCTGGTCAAGGACATGGCTGCTGTAAGTCTGGAGCTTCTGGCGTAGATCTGCCCTAACTAGACATGAGTGGGTCCTTCTGTAATAGGACTGCAGGTGAAATTTGAAGGCGTCAGTGTATGTATACAGCTTTAAATGTGGATGGGGGAACTTTATTGATCCCTGGGGGAAGTTTGTTTGCATTCAGCAGCAAGGTACTTAAACTGCAGAAAAATAAACACATAGTGAAAAGCAAGATGAAGTACAAAATTGAACAGTACAAGGGGAAAGGAGCTTTAGCATATACTGGGATTTATAACGTTGAACATGAAGCTTGTTGGTTTGAATATTAATTTCTCTGAGTTGGTAAATGGGGCCTAACTGGGTTGATGCTTAAACTCCATCATTTTAAAGAATTAGTAAGAATGATGGCATGTGCTCTGTGAGTAGATGCTGCTCCTTTTCTGTTACTTATTGGCATTTATCGGTTTTCGCTTGTTTTGCCTCAGGGCCACTTGTCGGAGGCTTGGTCTCGTGTGACTAAGAATGCCATCGCCGAGACCATCATCGCCCTGACCAAGATGGAGGAGGAGCACCGGTCCCCAGTGCGCTGCATCGCCACCACCAGGGTGAGCCCCGAGGCGCAGAGGGCCGTCGGCTGTCAGACGCGCCTATAAAACAGGCACCAGTACTATCCCAAGTCACTTCTCGCCTCCGGAAACCTCTGACACAATATGGCACGCATTCCGAGAGATCGATGTGTTCTTCTCACAGCTTTGGCTGGCCCTGGCTTCGCTCTGCGTGCTCGACCAAGACCACGTGGACAGGCTGTCTTCTGGCCGCTGGATGGGCAAGGATGGCCAGCAGAAGCAGATGGTATGGCAGCCTGGGGTGTGGGGGAGAGGTGTGGGTAAGCGGGTCGTGCTTGATCATCGCCTTCTCTGAGCTGCAGATTCTTCTGCCTTTGCTGAAATACGAACAGCCTCATTTCAGCCGTGAGACCTGTTACATAGAAATTAGGGTTTTTGAAATTAAGATAAAAATGAATCTGCAGCACCCATTGCAGTGGCCCAGTGTGTAAGTTCCTCAGTTACCTTTTCTATCAGCAGTTCATGAACAGCTTAAGACTGGGATAAGACCAATTGTGTCCTGTGTCCCTTCCTGGAGTTCCACATCTTTTATAGATAGTCTGCGAACATCAGCTCTATCTTTTTTTTTTGCGGTTCTGCCTGGGTCCCCAAAGTATGGTGAAATGACACTGTGCTCCGGCTTCCCCCACAGCCCATGTGCGATAACCATGACGACGGAGAGACCGCTGCCATCATCCTGTGTAACGTTTGTGGCAATCTGTGCACGGACTGTGACCGCTTCCTGCACCTGCACCGTCGCACTCGCTCGCACCAGAGGCAGGTCCGTGTCCCCGTCAGCCCCATGGTGGGGGGGGTCCTATTACCCCTTAATACCTCAGTCACACCAGCAGTGCTGCAGATTTCATTACCTACATTCCACTTGACTTGCTTACAGGTGTTCAAAGAGGAAGAAGAAGCCATTAAGGTGGACCTTCATGAAGGCTGTGGGAGGACCAAACTCTTTTGGTTGATGGCACTGGCTGATTCCAAGACCATGAAGGCCATGGTGGAGTTTCGGGAACACACTGGTAATGTCAGAGCCGAGAGACACGGAACATTCCTCTGATTACAGCTGATCTTCATTTCATTTTGCTGATATAGTCATCATATTTTATTTTGTAACACTGAAGTACGAAGCCTCAGTTAGCCGGAGGATAAAGTCAGATTAATATACAGCCTTATTTGTCTTTGGTCAGATGAATGGATTTAATGTTCCATGTGGCCCTCACCTTATAGGCTGAGAGTGTGTCTTTTGGTTCCTACCCCTCCCAGGCAAACCAGCGTCCAGCAGCTCAGAGGCCTGCCGCTTCTGTGGCACCAGGAGCGGCACAGAGCTGTCCTCAGTGGGCAGCGTCTGCTCCGATCCCGACTGCCAGGTGAGAGCTGCGTCTCGCTCAGCCCCCTGCAGGCCACTC
>JAODKN010000001.1:41795671-41806330 GCA_026774425.1 Petrocephalus zakoni | reverse complement strand
CCCCTCTTCCATGAAGCCCAGCTCTGTGCAGTGTGTGGCTTACAGTGGTCCTATGGACAGTTACTGCCATCTCTGCAGTATAGCTGCCCAGCTCCTTCAGGGTTGTCTTTGGCCTCTTGGCTGCTGCTCTGATTAATGCCCTCCTTTCCCGGCCTGTGAGTTTTGGTGGATGACCCTCCACCATTTTCCATTAATGGATTTACTGATGCTCCTTGGGATTAGGGTTTGGGATATTTTTTATAACCCAAGCCTGATCTGTACTTCTCTGTCCCTGACCTCTGTGGAGAGCTCCTTGGTCTTCATGCTGTCACTTGCTCGTGGTAGCCCTTACTTAGGGCTGTTGCACTTGTGTTGACTCTAGGGGCTATCAGAACAGATGTGTGTATATATACTGACATCATTTAACACTTAGACTGCTCACAGGTGGATCTTATTTAATGAATTAAGTGGCTTTTGAAGGTAGTGGTTGGAGCTTCAAAGCAAAGGGGGTGAAAACCTATGCACGCACCACTTTTCAGTTTAATATTTTTTAGAATGATCTAAAACAAGTTTTTTCCTTTTTAACTTCATTAATCTGTTATTTTTTTGTAGTCCATCACTTAAAATTAAATTGAAAATCCATTTAAATTCCAGGTTGTAACAAAATAGAGAGAATGCCAAGGGGGGGTGTGAATACTTTTGCAAGGCACTGTAGGTGTGTGATTGTGTGTGCTGTGTAAGGGTGTGCTCTCTCATAGACTGGCATTGGTGGCCATCACCCCCCCCCCCCCATATCCTGTGATGCATGAGTCCCTGGATATGAGGTTAAGGAGATGTGACATTCCTCTCCGGAGATGTTTGCCCTGTCATGTGATAGGTGATAAGATTTTGAGCGCATTGTAATTATTTTTATGGCACTCCTTGGATATATGGTGGTTAGCTACAGATAATGGGTATGCAGAGGGTGTGGGAACTCTGTAAGAGCCAAAGATGGGTTGGACGGAGTTCTGCAGGATAGATTGATGGGGCCAGTAAGTTCTGTTGTCATGTAAATGCCAAAGGTAGGTATTTTATGGTTGCAGTTTGTGCTGCGTGACCTGCTTGGGTGACGTGAGCATTTGTATGGCATGTGCAGGGATCCTCTGTGTGGCAGACCAGTGTCACGGCCTGAGGGAGCTGGCCCTGAACTACCACCTGCTGAGCGACGAGCTGCTGCTGTCGCTGTCCTCGGAGAAGCACGTGCACCTGGAGCACCTGCGCATCGACGTGGTGAGCGAGAACCCGGGCCAGACGCAGTTCCACACCATCAAGAAAAGCAGCTGGGACGCCATGGTGCGGCACTCGCCCAAGTTCAACCTGGTCATGTACTTCTTCCTGTACGAGGACGAGTTCGGGCCCTTCTTCCGCGACGAGATCCCCGTCACGCACCTTTACTTCGGCCGCTCGGTCAGCAAAGACGTGCTGGGCCGCGTGGGCCTGACGTGCCCGCGCCTGGTGGAGCTGGTGGTGTGCGCCAACGGGCTGAGGCCCCTGGATGAGGAGCTGATCCGCATCGCCCAGCGCTGCCAGCACCTGTCTGCCATCGGCCTGGGCGAGTGCGAGGTCTCCTGCAGCGCCTTCGTCGAGTTCGTCAAGATGTGCGGCCGTCGCCTCTCCCAGCTCTCCATCATGGAGGAAGTGCTGATCCCCGACCACAAGTACAGCCTGGATGAGATCCACTGGGAGGTGTCCAAGCACCTGGGCCGGGTCTGGTTCCCCGACATGATGCCCACCTGGTAGATCATTCCCCACAGCCTCCCTGAGCTTGGCGTCTCACCCCTGCACTCGGTCATTAACCGAGACCCGCTAACCAGACATACCTAACAGAGCTGACTCTCCACAGCTATCCTTCAATGTGGAATATGGACATTTTCTACCTTTGTAAATGCAGTTATGGGCTGTTTTGGTCAGTTAATACCCACCCCTCTTTGAATATATTGAGCTATGTATATACATTCTAATTTTAAACTTTTATTTTCTCAATCTGTTGGTGGAATGTGGTATGGGCAGTGTGTCTGTGTGTTGGTGTGTCTGCCACTTCAAATACAGCCACATGGAGGGAGCACAGAGAAATTGGGGGGGTTCACTTCGTTCAGTGACAGAAGCTAGTTTGAAGCTTTTCGGCTAAAATCGTCACATCACGGTGGTTATGCGAGTTATGCGCGGCTTTTTTCTACAGATGAAGGCAGTGTGCCATGTGACCATTGACTGGGCGTTGATCCTGTAATCAGCCCCCCCCCCCGAACACGTCTTCATTACCTGACCCCCAGCTGGTTTAGCCTCAGCATGTGCCCCTAATCTTTATATCATCTTTTTTTTTTCCCTGCCGTGTAAAATTCAAAACATTTTAATGACAGCGATTAGTGAAGTGTATTTTTTTCAGTAAAACTTTAGAATGTGGTTTTTCCATAACTTGAAGCACCTTATACTAATACCAAATGATGTATAGTATTAACAAAGGGATTTCTTTTAAAATATTTCACTAAATGGTGTTCAAATGACTAGAATGAAATGCAGCTTCTCTCTTTTGCACTGTTTTATGTTTTTTGTCAAATGGACATATCTAGCTACAAAGGACAGCTTACATATCACTAATGGTAATATAAAGCAATAAAACGATTTAACAGAAAGAAGCTCCTTAGAAATAGGAACGTGTCCCTGAGCATGGATGCTGCGAGTTCTCCTTTGGTGTATTTCATAGTCTTATTTTCTTTGAGTATGTGTGGGTGCTGCCAGCGTACCCTTACTGGAACCCAGTCCAGTATCTAAGGGTGACGGTTTTGGGAGTAGATGACTACAGTAAACTACTTTGGGGGAAAATCAATCAGATGTGTAATTTAAAAAAATTCGATAATATGGATTTGCAGGTTTCATTTTTGTATCTGTCCATTATGCTCAAACTCAGCTGTTGATTGCTTGTCCTGTATATTTAGTTTTCCTGCTGGCCCAGAAGGCGAGATATTTACACTAAAGTTATTATTCCCAGTTAATCAGATTTGGTAGAATGTGAGTGAAATCCATCCATCTTCTATTTATCCTGGTCAGGGTCACGATTGGTCACTGGAGACCTGGCTGGGGTACATCCCAGATGAGGTGCCAATCCAGGGCCAGTTAGTCTATCTGCATATGAAGTGCAGTCGGAATCCTGCAGAGTGTGGGGGGGACATGCACGCCCCACACACGTGGAGTAGAGTTGCAGCAGTGAAAACTACCCAAATGAGTGATATGCTTTATAAATTTTCCTTTAAGAAGGAAGTCCCGTCTGTTCTGTATGTAAAATGCTGTGTGTTTGAGAATAGAAATATTAATGTGGTTATTTCCCTACTACGCCCTCCGTCAGGGTGTGACCTTTCACGGTTGGGGTCTTTTATACGAGAGTGGGCTGGAAGGAATCCTTCAGTGGATGGAGTTTTATCTTTTCCTTTTCTAGGTACTGGATTTGATTATTTTACTTTATTTATTGATATAATACAACTGCTTTTATATTATCACTGATTATTTTGTGTATAATTGTAAGTTACAGTGTAGAAACAATGAGTCTTGGTGTAGATGTGATCGAATCTATAAAAGTTATGCTAGTGCAGGCAAATTGTTGGGTTTTCCAATTAAATGAGTTTGTAGATAATTTACGTATTGTATAGATGTCATAATCTTAAAATGAAGAACTGCACCACAGCTGATATCTTCTAGCCAGGTTAGTTTGTTCCATTTATGTCACATTTGGTTTATATATATATACACATACACACACACACACACACACCAAATTTTATATATATATAAACCAAATTATATATATATATATATATATATAAAAAATTTGGTTTATCTATAGGATTAGTAATAGTTTGGTGTACAGTGCCCCGTTTTATTGAGAGAATATTGGAAGTGACAATGGCCTTTTATTCAAAATTGTTGGACCGTTAAAATAGATCAGCTGTTTTTGCAAACGTAACCCTGAGTAGGCAGTACACTTAAAACATGCTTAATTACTTTTTCCTAACACCCACTATGTTAGGACATTTTATGAGCTTTGATTGAAAATTGAAAGCCGAAAAACACAAATTTTACTTTGCACTTTACTGATGTATTCCATAAGTTGGTAGCATTCAGGTTAGCTTTCTTATATGACTTGCTATTTGATTATGCTCTTAAGAGTAAAGTGAGCTGGTATTAAAACATTCAGGCTCAATTTGCTGTTCTTCTTTGCTTCAGTATAGCAATTGCTTTGTGTATTTTACTGAGTATTGCTAAGTCATGAAACAAAATCCAGTGTTTGTGGAAATGCTTTTTTTTGGGGGGAATAAATTTTTTGTGAATGTATGCTGATGTGCTTGATTTTTTTTTCTTTTCAGAACACGCTACCGACAGTAGTACCAATACTGCCTAATACATCGCAAAAACTACAATGAGGGGACACCTTATTACTCAAGTATAACAACAATATCGCTTGTTTCACTGGTATTGGTGCAGAACGAAATAATCTCTAAGTCAATATTAAGAAATCACGTTTGTGCTGCAATAGTTAACCACCTCGCCTTCCACACCTGTCTCTGGCAGCTCTGACAGCAACATGACCTCGAGGCTGACTGCAATGCTACAGTACCGGACATGTTTGCAGACATTTATGTACAGCTTTTATGATGAGATCTACTTTGCATCACTCACTGGCACAGGAAATCAGGAAAAAAGAATTTGTCAGAGGAAAAATATAAAAACTGAGAATGAGCTAGCTAGCTTATATCAGAAAATTCACAAGCAGGAATTCGGGAGATGAGGCCTGACACCACAAGCACAAGGGCAGTCTGTTTCAAACCTATTAACCCTGAAGCCGTGAGCTTCCATGTTGCATTCATCATAACATTTCAACTCATTTTCTGCAATTTTGCAATCTGCTCTTAAAACCTGCATTCAATAATTTGCTGCCAGTTATGCACACATGTTTCTCTTTTCCTTAAAATCGAATTTAATTTCTTACTCCGGTTTATTTTCTGTAGTAAGATTCCTCAGCTGGTGAACTAGCGATAAAATGAAACGAGGAAATATGACGTCACCTAATGAAGTCAGTCACATGAAGTGTTACAGCGCCCCCTGCTGGCCTTTCGCACTGCCCACCCGGTCTGGTTTTACTCGGTACTCGGGAATATAGTCACTATTTTATAGCATTTAACCTCATTCGATGCCTCTCTTTTTCTTACTTTCTCGGCGCTACCTCTCTCCTTTCTCTTTATTGTTGTCACTGTCCACTCTTCCCATCTACCTGTCGCACCGAACTACATATGCGCTCTGTACCGGGGCTGTACCACTTGGGGGGAGGGGGGAAGCTCACGTACTCCCCTATATTATTGAGAGACTTGTTACTTGGTCGCGACCACAGTGCGCGCATGCGTGCGTCGGTTTGTTTATGTCGTATGCGGAAAGCTTCGGGGGCGTACGCTCGCACTTTCGGAAACACGTTGATGTATGGAAACAGTGAGCAGCATGAAACGTCAGCAGCTCACCGCGACTTAAGCAGGCGCCCTGGATTACCGGCCGGCATCGCTGGGTGGCACAGACGGGCGTACTGGGCTTCTTATTTGTATTGTGTATTTTTTTATTTGTATTGCTCCGTTGCAGTAACACAGCCGCGGCGCTAGAGGGCGACACAGCAAGGTTAAAACCGAAACTGCGTTCGCTGCGCTGCAAGTTTGCGCCGGTGACTTTGTTGGGTGTCTGTCTGCGAGGGGTTTTGACGCACAAGTTAAAATGAGCAAACGCGTGGCTGTGGTTCTGGCCGGCTGTGGGGTTTTCGATGGCAGTGAAATTCACGAGGCGTCGGCAGTGCTGGTGCACCTTAGTCGCGGGGGTGCAACTGTAAGTTTTGCTGATTTGTTTGTTTGTTTATTTATTTATTTATTTTCTTCATTCATAGTTAATTTCGCAGTTTGTAGTTTGCAGGTTGCATAAAGCCATTACTAAAGTCAAAGCCATTCTCATAATAGGGGTTGTCATGTTATTGAGAAATTTCCATTTTTTTTTTCTAGGTGAAAATATTTGCCCCTGATATTGATCAAATGCACGTAATGGACCATCTGAAGGGTGCTCCCACAGAGGAGAAGCGGAACGTGCTGGTGGAGAGTGCCAGGCTGGCGCGGGGCGATATCCAGGACCTCTCCCAGCTGGATGTCAATGAAATGGACGCTGTCATTTTCCCCGGTATGGAACTTAAGCAGGTGAAACTTTGGCTTTCCCTGGTATGAAATTTGAGTGTGAACTGCCTCACCCTTGCGTTTTACTTGGATTATTAATTCTTTTTAAACTGCTAGAGAGCTGCTCTTCTCTAGAGTTACATGCATGCATGAGTGAATATTCAATATGGTCTCCAAGGAAAGTCTCCTCTCAGATATCCTAGAGCATTGTAAGGTCCTTGGGAATCAGTGAAGTTTCTGTGTCTCTGTCTGTCTTATGGTGGAATGAAGATGGGTCTCCAGTAACAGAGCCACAACAATCTTAAGCCAAGTCTGGAACAACTACTGTTTGTTTACAGTGCAAGATCATTAGGAATATAGCTATGGCTTCTAATATACCTTTTGGAATAGTATTGTGTCTTTGGAGAAGTTTCTGAGACGTACATTTACTTAAAAAAATTTAATACATGCAAATTCAGAGTAACACAATCAAAACTAAGAAGAATTTCTTCTGTTCTCCAAAAAGATACTGATATCTAGTTGGATGGCTAGATGAGCACCCTTCTGGTTCTCAAACTCCTCCCCAGGGGCACCAGTGCTCCAGTGCTAACTTGCACTTGTTACTGGTAATTCACTGGAAGCTCAGCCTACCTGCACTTATTCCAGGCCGACTCCTTGACTGCTGTATGCTTGTGACGTATCATCTGCCTCGCTTACTCATCACCTTGGACAAATGCGCTATATTTTCAAATCATTGCTAGGTGGTTTTGGGGTGGCGAAGAATCTTTGCACCTGGGCAGTGGAGGGGAAGGACTGCTCTGTGAACGATCTGGTCAGAAGCACGCTGGAATCTTTCCGTAGTCAAAACAAGCCTGTCGGTCTCTGCTGCATCTCTCCGGTCCTGGCCGCCAAAGTCTTCCCAGGCTGTGAGGTCACCGTAGGTCACGAAAAGGATGAGAGGTAAGCTTGGCCCCCTCTGGCTGCATGCAGTGACGAAGTAATGACCACTAGGTGGCAGACTTGACCTATATTTTCAGTTGATTTACTTTTAGCAAATGCCAGGTTATCTATTTCAATTATTTACATTATAATAGTGGTCAGTTCTGTTCCCATTTTTAGATGATTTAGAAGTGCTAAGATTTAACATCCATAAAAGGTAATTTTATGATTGCATAATACTGCTGTTTGGCAGGTCCCCGGATGTCCCAGCCACAGCAGAGGCCATTACTCAGCTGGGCTCCAAGCACATCTGCAAGAATGTGAATGAGGCCCACGTCGACGAGAAAAATAAGATCGTCACCACGGGCGCTTTCATGTGCCAGGCTCCCCTCCACGAGATCTTTGATGGTATCGGGGTTATGGTGCAGAATGTGCTCAAACTTGCATAATCCCTACAGGGAAACTCCACACTCCAGTGGGATCATGTCGGAGTTGCAGTGCACAGTAACTGTGATGAATAAATCCAATAAGTAGCACAAGTGCTTCTGAAGCAGACTCTTTTGTGAAAGCACACATTGTTTATTGGCTTGTAAGAGTGATGACATAATTTAGGAACGCAAACTAATGCCTGGAATATGTTAGTCTATAAGGTAAGAATTGTGCACAAAAAGGTTATAGTTGTGAGTAATGGCTAATTCTGTATAATTTTACTTGAACAGAGTGCCTGTGATCAGATGGCTGTTGGTTCAAATCCCAGAGTCAGCGAAGTGGGGTGACTGCATGGATCTTAACCCCAAATTACTTTAGAGACCCCAATTTTAATTGTCGCTTTTACTACAAGCATCTGCTAAATACAGTAACTAGTATACTGTATCTAAAATACTATGCTCAGTACACAGCTGAGCAGTATGTCCTTGCACAGATTTTCTAGTGTACAAATGTGCTTTTAATTCAGTTTACCAGGTATTTAGAAAGTGCAATTTAGACGGCGCAGACCACAGAGGCCCCACGGACTGGCTGATCGATCATCTGGAGATGTGAGCCGAGCACTGTGCAGTCTGGCACACTCTCTAGATTATCTATGATGTTGACAATGTTCTCGACCGCTTCTAGAGAGAGCACGGCATTAGCATTAGCCTTGAACTTCCTCACCAAGTCCTCCTGCTTCAGAGGTTTCCTCCAGTGTCCATAAAAGGTGTCGCACCTAGCAGTCTGGATTCTGCCGTCTGCTGTTTGAACATGAACCTCGCAGTACATCTTGTCAAAGTTTGAGGGATTGTCCTCCGGATTCTCTATTTGGGTCATAAGCAGGAGGTCCTTGAGGGTCTTCCTTTCCATTTTGGCGCTGGTGAAGGAATCCACAGACACATGGCCGTCCAGCAAGGCCGAGCAGCCGTTGAACTGAAAGGAGTGCCTGGCCTCGTGCTCGCTCTTGGGGAGCGGGCAGTCTATGTACCGGGACTGGGGCACTCTCAGGATCACCTTCCTGACCTGGCTGAAATCGAAGCCGGGGTCCGCGCTAAGCAATTTCTCCCGGACTGCGGCCGAGGCCTCCGCGACCCAGTGCATGCCCAGATGCGCGGGGAAACTCTTGAAGGCCACGTCTTGCTCCTCTAGGAGCCACCTGAAGGGCTTCCCATGCATGCCGCTGGGTATCTCTGATGGTACATAATCTCCGTAGAACACCCTGAACCCTGAGTCTATGTCAAGAATGTGTTTGTTGCCCTGTAAACCAAAGAGTGCCAGCAGGGAGGCCTCGAGGCCCCTGCGGGTGGCGTTGCCGATGTGGAGCGGTTTGGTCTGGGTGGCGGCATTGGCCATGGGGGCCCCCGCATACGATGCGGCGATGCCCAGTGCCTCCCTGCACTGTGCCGCACTGAGGCCCAGGAGCTTGGAGGTAGCCGCTGTACTGCCCATGACACCGACCACCGATGGAGGGTGGAACCTGGAACACACACCCATGGGGAGAAGTTTTTAAAAAATATCATAAATATCATAAAGGATTATCTTATCTCAAACTATATAACCTCTTTACAGTATATGACACTCAAACATACAGTCCGTATTAACTTAATGTGTCATTAGACATATGTCCTCCATTCATGTGAAATACATATGAAATGAATGTAGTGTCAAACATTTAAGCCCTGCATTAATATACCACGCATAGTGAATTCATGTTAGCTTTTATGCATAATTCTATGAATGAACCCAATTGCATCACGCAACTAGAATAAGTATTTTGATAAGGAAACTACATTTTCTCATGTATAATTAAACCAATTGACTGTGGAGAGATTATAAGTGTCTTTCAGTATAATATAAAAGTAGGATATCAAGTGTGATAAAAATGTAAAGTTCCAGTAAAAGTTGTATATTTTTTTCATATTTGCTTTTCCCTTGAATTCTTTACATGTCAAGTGTGTTTTTATTATGAATGTGGCCATAATCATATAAGAAAAAACCCCGACTTGTAGTGAACATATAAAAACCTTCATATTTTGTCATATATAATTTAAATAAGAAAATTGCCTGGTAGCCTTATATGAAGCGCGCTGCTTCTGTGCAGGTAGTGTGAGCGCGGCATCACGCCTGCCAGGAGGGCGGAGTAGGGCAGCGTACCGTTTGGGGATGTGCTGCGCTTCCTCAGAGAATCTCATTAGGCGCCCCTGCACCTCGATGCCGGCGTTGAAGGCCAGGAGCAGCTCTAACCCAGAGGGCCTGTTGGACAGCGTCTCGGCCAAGGCGAGAAGAGCGGGCAGCACAGCCCCAGAGGGGTGGGTGGCCGGATGCCACGTGTCATCAAAGTCCATGGAGTGTACCTGTGGACAGGAGGAGCCGACACCTGAGCTCGCCACTCCAATTTCTGCTGCCTACCTCATGGGCACGCTTCCCCATCACCATGGGAACAAGCCACATCAGAGCCAACAGCCACTATAAATGATAAAGGATGGTTTCTGCCCGTAAAATCGGTGACAAATTAAAAGCGTGATCTAAATATATATTCTCTAGCCTGTGAAAAAATATTTAAACGCAGACACTGGCATTTGTATGTCTTATAGCTGCTGAATTTCAGTTCACGGCACATTAGGTTAGGAATAAATATTTGTTAATATCTCTGATAAATATATTCTACTCCAACACATTCAAATAAAATTAAGAAAAAACACACACAGACACACACACATACATATACAGTGGTGGCCAAAATTATTAGAAAACATGACATATTTAAAAGGTTTCAGTTGTTTTTGTCGAATTTGCCATTAAAATACCCATAAAACAAATGAAATATCTACGAAGTGATCATTATGCTCTATAATTGATAGAATAGAGGCTTCATAAGGAGAATCACTGTGCTAAGTCCAGACCTCAACCCCATCAAGCACATTAGTGAGTTGGAAAATAAACTGGACAGATCTATGGTACATTTAAAAGAAAGCCTTTGGCTTGAGTTACAGAAGGCATGAGATACCATTAGTGTTCTCAGGAACATAAGTTCTCTAACATAAGTTCACAGGAAATATACTGACAC
>JAODKN010000001.1:41780463-41795278 GCA_026774425.1 Petrocephalus zakoni | reverse complement strand
CACTTCATCTGATATTTGTTGTGCGCAACCATCTGCATATTTCATGAACATTATGAAATGAAATCATGTTTTGGAGGGAAAAAGTCAACATTTTCAGATGTATATATATATATTTATATATATATATATATGTGTGTGTGTGTGTGTAATACAATATAATACAATATATGTAGAAAGTGAAAGCCTGGCCTACAAAAGCCAATTCTTCAAAATGCAAAGTTCAAATGAGAAGGTCAAGGCAAACGATCACAGAGCAAAGGCCGTCAGGGAGCTGAGTGGCTGGGAATAACCTGACAGCATGACAATCAGCAATATTACCAGCATTTCTCAACAGCAACTGGGAAAGAAGAACCACCTCAAAGTAGCTGCAGACCATGTGAGCAGCCTGGTTAAGATCTAGGCAAATATAACATTCCTAACGCCTGTGCACCAAGGTAGACCATGGGCAGGGGGCGCACCTCCTTACGAGCAGAAGGAGAACCACGTGGAGGAAAGTACAAGAAAACACTGCCTGCGTTCTGGAAAAATGCCCCAGGATCCCAGGGATATTGCAATGGATGAAGCCTTAAAGGCGAATGCCCATTGCAGGTGCCGACGTCAACTTTGTGGCGAAGTTTGGAGATATTTACAAATTGCAGCCAGCAAGTGACATGCAAACAACGATATGTTTATGTTTTATGTTATTTATTTGATTCATTTAGCTAGTATTATTATTATTGGTGTCATTAACCTATACCCTTTTCCTGAAGCTTTTATTTTGTATTTTATATATTTTATTCCCTTACATTGTCTCTCTATTGTTTTACTAGCTTTTTAAAATGTCATCATTTTGTCACAGCTGCTTTATTTTAAATGCACATTACAAATAAATGTTTATTATTATTATTAACTCCAAGCCAACGTGACTGTACCCATCAAAATATACATAAAATGATGACTTTTAGGTAGGACTCTGATTCCTAAGAACATGCATAGATATTACTATTGCGCTGGGATGTTTTATAGATTTTATATATTTTATAGATTTTTTGCCTGAGCGAAGTGCCATGTTAAAGAGGGATATTTTCACTAACGGATGACTTACTGCGATTCCGTTGACGAAAGCAGAATACTCTGCTGGAAGTGTGAGGCCTGGTCTTCCCCACACAGAACTTTCCTTCTTGGTCTTATACTTCTGCAACAACAGCATTCTGTGAACATCACACACTGCTTACATTCACTACTGCTATGGCGATAAACTACCCATCCATCTTCAGACTGCTTTCGCCTGCTGATGGTTGCAGTACCAGTGGATTCTGAGCGTTAAAATATACAATAAGGACCAAGAAGAGAGCAGTCCGGGTCGGGGCGTGTATAAACCCATCGATCGAAGCTGAGGTGCCTACCCTGCTGTACTGGAGGGCCGTCTGGAAGACTGGGGTACTGGTTCCCAGAAGGCCGACTCCGAGTGTGTCCAGCATCATCCGCTTACTTCTGCGGACCACAGTGTCCGTCAGGTGTCCGGTGGTCCAGCTGGAGATGGCAGCTCCAAAGCTCTGCGTGACACTCTGTGGAGAAGAAAAGCCAAACACTTAACACTGACGCTCGGCAAAGAGGTGAGGCCGTATTGCATTGAATAAAACATTACGGAACAGCTTCCAGGACGAAATGACCTTAAAGTTTAGTCGCTATTTAAAATGGCAGTAAAACCACACTTTTTCTGAGTGCATATTACTATTGGATATATGTTCTTAGGAAATTAATTGACACGATATCTTTAAAAATAACGGAAAAGCGCTCCATTTAATGCTTGCAGTACGATGCTACTGCTTTTTAAACATCGAGTTAGTCGGCTACAGAAAGGGGTAACTTGCCTTGCGGAGCATGATGAACTTTTCGCTCACCTGTCGGCTCGAGGACTTAGAAAGGGATCCGTGCTTCTGCCTTATAAGCCCCTTTGGCGTGTTTCAACACCGGGATTTCCACACCAACCCATGGCCACATCATGGAGAGGACCCTGAAGATGAGACCGCCTGACTGCATCCTGTACAAAGAAAATCACATGGTGCCAAATATTTTCTGTAATTCATACTCCGAATATATTGCCACACCAAATATTTTTGTGGTGTTCTGTAGTATTTTACCAGTTAACCAGATTAGTAAAAAAAATGGTATATCTACTCAGATGTGTGAGGACTTTGCATGTTCTCTCGGAGTTCATGTGAGTTTTTATAGCGCACATTTCAGGTACTTTGACTTTACGGAGTACAGATTTACAGAGTACAGTGAAACATCTCACAATCAACAGTAATCAAACTTACAAGCAACACTGAATACTAGGTCCAAATAAATGGATACCAGCAGTAATAATTATGCACTTTTGTTAGAGTGAGTGCATACTATTGTTTGCTCAGAAAGGCCACTGCTCTGGGCGGCATTTCCCAAAAGCTCCTGCTAGCAACTTACATAGTTGGATAGATTTAGACTTGGGAGATTGTGGGTCTGAATGACTGTATGAACCATTAAGCCTGTGTTTCTCAAACTAGTCCTTGGGGACCCCCAGACGGTCCATATATTTATTCATTCCCAATTCCCTGGAAGTTAGGAGGAAAAACATGGACCATCTGGGGATCCCTGATGACTGGTTTGAAAAACAACATAGATGGTTGATACTTCTGGTCTGTATGCGGACTTGTGACAATCTAGTCTGATTAGTATTGTGTCACTAATACTACTATTGTTATTATAATAATTATGTTGTATTCTATTATTATTATTATTATTATTATTATTATTCAAAGTGTAGAAATTTAGGAAATAACAATACTTTATTAATCCTCTGTCAGGAAAAAACTGGAGTTGAGTAACAGTGTCATAAAACGTCTGTATGTTTGTGTAATTTCAGTATTCCTGCAAATAGGAAATCAACGTTACGCTCTTCTTTTAACATGGGGAAATGAAACAAGCTGACAGTTGTGGAAACTGTCTAGAATGATCACGGTTGCAAAGTTGACTACAAAGTTCAACATGAATTGCCTGATTTGAATATGGTTTATTGGACAATTATAGAACAAGCCTACAGGCCCCAAAATGCAAAGTAATTCAATATTGCGGGGGTTATGAGGATATTCAAGTTATTATTTAGGAGGGAGATAGGGGAATGACCTTAAGACATGACAGAATGAGGTTCTGCAGTGTGGGCCGTATAAACACCCACACAATCCGGACACGAGGGGAACCAGACTGGAGAAAGAGCTTCAGCCCAAATAATAAAACTTTTATTGGTTTCCTTTCACTGTGGTTTACATTTTTTTACTTTCGTGTCCTTTAAAAATGTTATTTTAGTTCCTGTAAAAGGAGTATTTCCTGCATGCCCTTCTTCCTGACACTAGTTTGGACGTCTGCCCTACTAGCTGAGCAAGGCATGTGTTTATTTATCAAGCGAAATCAAGATTAAATACTGGGATGCCACAACAGAACAGAAACCACACTGGGACATCGTGGCTGGAATGAGAAGACCATGATTTTAAATCGTATTTGAATGCCTGGTGTGCAGTTCAATTACATCAGTAGCTCAACAGTTAAGTTTAATGCCAGTTGTAACATGGAGTTCATCCCATATGTCTTTTGCCAGAATTCAGAACTCACCAGCAAGACAAACCTAGTGGGTCCCTTTATGTAAAATAAGGATAATATGTGTGGAAAGTATAACTTAGGGAATAAAAAAGAATACTTTTGAAGAAGCAGTCTTTTCCATATCTTGTCATCTTATTATAAACAAAACCATTAAACCCTGGGCAGAATGCCAGGGCTGAGGAAGCTGGAGCACATTGTGGAAATGGGTCCTAGAGGAGGAAGATCTGGTCCGCACACACACAGACACACACACAGCGGAAGGGGTGTGGGGTGCTAGGCAACAGTGCTATTCACTGATCACATTGTGATCACGATCAAACCTGCTGCTATTAAACAGGACCATGATTACTTACACCATGGCAGGAATGTCCCTCCTGCCACGTTATGTAACTCTTACATTGTGTTCATATTTGTAAATGTAATTTTCCAGTGTAAGAATCCAGAATCTTCATTTATGGCATTCATTCACAAATAATTACTCCCCTGTGCTCTAAATCTGGCAGGGAAATCGCTGCCGTATTTTAATCTTAAAGAGACCATTTAAAATTAAAAGAATAGAATATGATGGGTAAAATGTTAAATGGTTAGAACAGTCTATGCTTTAAGGATAGCTTATACAAAAAAAAAACTGTATACATAAAAAGGTGTCTTACTCAAGGCCAACATGAGTATTATAGTGATGCATAAAGGAAGCCAGAGGAAGACAGGTGAGCCAGCAGTCACCGGACACTCAATGCGGTCAAGAAGAGAGAGTCGACCTCCACTGCCAATGCACTGCTTTGCATGGAGAGGCCATATCTACGGCCCAGTCACTGAAATCCCTGGGAACACCAACACATTGAAGTGGGATGTGCAAGTCACCTCCATCACTAAAAAATCCCAAAAGACTATTTTTCCTATGCCAACTCAAGAATCTCAATGCATCCCGCTGAACTTCAACTCTGTCCTCACCAAGAGTGTTGCGACTCCCTCCATCACCTCCTGGTTTACTGCTACCTCCACCCTATCCAAGACCAGGTTACAGCGTGCGGTCCTCTCAGCTAAGAAAATCCCCGGATGTCAGCTACCAGCACTAAAAGACCCGTTCTCCACCAGGGCACAGAGGAGAGCTGGGAAGGTTACTGCTGATTCCTGCCACCCTGACAGTCACCTCTTCACCAAACTGCCATCACAGCGGAGGTTCAAGTGCATCATGACCCAGACCTCACACCATCTCCACAGCTCCTTCTGTGTAGCCAACGGCTCCTAAGTGAACTTGCCTAGTAAATCAGAAATCCGTTACCCAGATGCAGTCCATCCCCCCAGGGATCATTCCCCTCCTCTCCTTGTCTGACATCTTCCCTCATGGTATACCTGCAATATTGTTTCGACTCGCACTGCATTGAAATGCTGTTTATTTAAAAAGAATGGTAATTTATTGTCTTAAGATGTCTTGGACCGTCTTCTGCATAATCATGCTCTATAGACTTTTGTATTCTTATTTGCGTTCCTATTTTTACACATAGTGTCCTGTGCAGTGTTTTTCCTGTATGCCTTGTAATGTTGTTATGTACTTCATGCTTGGCTTGGACCACAAACAATTCTCGTATGTTTGTACATACTAAACGTAAAGTGAGCTCTGATTCTGATGACCGCCAGGTTCACACTGAAAAATGACTAATTTTGCCGCGACTATCGCTGAAAGGGATGAAGTGCTGATTTTCAGCTGCAGAGTTTATCATGGTTTTCATCGACGAAAATCATCTATAGGAGTCAATTGATTTGAGGTCAATGCAGTTTTTTCAGAGAAATGCCCAATGTCCTGAAGTAATCAATGAGATGATTAAAAGCATGACTCCAATACTTCACTTTCTCTCAATAAGGGATACAGTCAAGTTCATCGATTTTAGCATCTTGCAAACTGAAAGCTGAACGTGGCTATTGCTGCACATCCTTTGAGTTTCCCGTCAAGGGACCTGAAGACCACTACACGAGACTGCCATTAAATCTCTGTGTTATCACTATTAATATCCCGGTGTTCCTTCCATTACAAAACTAAATTTAAGGTTTAGACATCTTCAGAATGACAGCACAACAAGACACTGGGACACAGTGCAGCAAAAAAAATGCTTTGAAGTTGACTAAAATGCAGAAGCTTTTTGTTTTTTTTTTTGACCAATGAATTTGTGAATACCGTGGGGTGCAGCTCGCAGTGCTCTGTGTAGTAGAGAAATGGTATGAATTCACACGCACAAGGCACTGGGGAAGTATATTCTGACCGCCAGAGTATGTGGAGGAATAAAATTGTGTGTTTGGTCAGGCATCTATAACAGAGAATCGCGGAAAAGTCACAATTCACTTCGGAGGCCATTTTCATGAAATCCAAGAGAGAACTGAGGCTCAATTGTAGGGGAAATGAGAATATACACAGGCCACACGGATAGGAATAGAGTATCAATGAAGAAGACGTCCCTTTTATGAAATCTCTCGGAGATTTCTGAGTTCTTCCTCTGGGATTCTGGTCCTAGCCCAAGCAATCAAAATACCTTATAAAACAGGTGCGCCATAGACTCATAGTCATAACCCGTCAATATTTGATCATGTTGACTTTAATTGCCTTATTTTTGGTTTCCCACTGGGCGAGTAGTATGAGCAAAGATTGTTAAGTAAGGGTTAATGCACGAGAAGTCATGCATTTTATGTTTTTATGTCAACGCACAGGAGAATTTCTATACAGAATATGCATACTATAAAATCTTGTTTTGTTTGTATTACAACATATTTGTGTATGCAACTATACTGTTTAATACTATTAATACTATTAATACTATTAACTTTCATTGCTGATTTTGAAATATCTATCTTCCTTTTTCACCACAATGCCTTTCTGGTCACCCCGCTAAGCTAACAGTGTCCGTGACATAGTTCCATAGCCTCCCCAGCCACAGTGTGTCGCTCCTTGTCACACTAAATGTGAATTTGGCAGGAAAGGCCCACGTCTCAGAAGCTGGGACCCCACATCGTGTGGCAGTGCTGAGCTGGGGCTGTGGAGGGCACAAATATTTTCTTCTTGTTTCTGACAGTACTCTATCTATATATATATATATATAAATACACACACACACACACACCCACTAACACACCGACACTGCCAGATTCGCCACACATGTAACATGCTCAGTACAGCAGTAACATAAGAAGTTGATTCACAGCTAAAATTTCTGACACATTCCCGGTTATTGTACAAATATTGGCAATACGTGCAATATAAGTGCGTACATTTCAATTCCACTAGATGTCGCATTGACTTTAAGTGCTTTAGTATCCTGCAACAGTTTGTTCTCTCCTTTTCCTATGCACGCAGGCGAAAAGCAATTTTACCACATTTTACAAAAGGCTCCCCTCTCTCTATATGCTTGTGCATGTGTACAAGAGTAGTTTAAGTGATTTTTCTAGCTTGCATTTCTGTTTCGCCCCGCGACTCTATGCTGGATAAGCGACTGAAAGTTGGATGATGGCTGAATGGATGGATGGATGGATGGCTGAATGGGATGATCAAGTTTTGTTTGTATACAGTTCACCCAGGTACTATTTAAGTGCTTCGTGTATGATTTTCAGGTCAGAAAAAATAAAATAATCTAAGAAATAGCTTGTGAGCTGCGCGGGGAGCGTGCGCGAACGTCCCCCTAAGAAAGCAGCGGGGACTTGTGGGCTGTGCAGGGACGCGCTGCGAGGAATGGGTTAATGGCTCCCGTCCCTCCCGCTCCTCCTGCTCCTCCCGTCCCTCCCGCTCCTCCTGCTCCTCCCGCTCCTCCTCCCGCGGCTCCCCGTTCTGGGTACATAAACAAAGCCCCACATGCCGATCGCCATCGCGCCCGCACTCCCCGGCTGGCCATGGCTCTGCAGGGCGCAACACGTGGGCTGTCCAACGGCGGCCACGCCGCCTTCCCCGAGATCATCGAGCTCAACGTCGGCGGCCAGGTCTACCTGACCCGGCACAGGACTCTGATCGCGGTGCCGGACTCCCTCCTCTGGACTATGTTCAGCCAGAAGAGCCCGCAGGAGCTGGCCCGGGACAGCAAGGGGCGCTACTTCCTGGACAGGGACGGCTTTCTGTTCCGGTACGTCCTGGACTACCTGCGGGACCTCACCCTGGTGCTGCCCGATTGCTTCCCGGAGAAGTGCCGGCTGCAGAGGGAAGCCGAGTTCTTCCAGCTGCGCGACCTGTCCGAGCTGCTGAGCCGGAGGGCCGGCAAGGAGACGCCGGCGGGCGAGGACGCCTGGCCGGGCGAAGCGGAGGACGCGGCGCTGCAGTGCGCGGCGGGGGGCTCCGGCGCCTCGCCGCCCTCCGAGTCCCGCAAGTCCGGCTACATAACCATCGGCTACCGGGGCTCCTACACCATCGGCAGGGACATACAGAGCGACGCCAAGTTCCGCAGGGTGGCGCGGATCACCGTGTGCGGGAAGACGTCCCTGGCCAAGGAGGTGTTCGGGGACACGCTGAACGAGAGCCGGGACCCGGACAGACCCCCGGAGAGGTACACGTCCCGCTACTACCTGAAGTTTAATTTCCTGGAGCAGGCGTTTGACAGACTGACCGAGGTGGGCTTCCACATGGTGGCCTGCAGCTCCACGGGCACCTGCGCCTATGCCAGCAGCGACCCGACCGAGGACAAGATCTGGACCAGCTACACGGAGTACGTCTTCTGTCGGGACTGACCCCCGGAGCGATCCGTGTATCCGGAACCTCCGCTGCTGCGCGACAAACGGACAGTGAAACATACTCAACGTGCGCGATCCGTGTATCCGGAACCTCCGCTGCTGCGCGACAAACGGACGGTGAAACATACTCCACGTGTGCAAATAGATACAATGTTCGCATTAGAAACAGTAACACTCCCGTTAAAAAGTGTGCATTCCGTTTATATTAGCATCACACGCTCGTTCAATACGGCCCCCTGTGTATTTAATCATATTACATTTTTTTTCGAAGTATAGGATGCGTAATATCTGTCAAGTACAATGTCAATATATAAATATAGAGCGTGTTGTTATTTGTCTATTCACACTACAGCCATGCAGTGGCCGGTTTGATTTGCATCAGACTTGGGTGTAGCTGAATGTCTTGTTTGGAGGACCGTATTCCTTCAAAAAACAAATCGCAGGCCATGGATATGTGTGGTACATGCATACGGCACCCTGTCACTAGTTGTTGGTATACATAACAGAGTATTATATATTATTATGTTTCTGTAACATTGTTAAATGTTTTTGCAGTGATCTAGGAGGGAACTGTGCTGTTAACCTGAATCAGCACATTGGCATTACAGAGCCTTAGGATAGATCTACTAAAGTGACATTTGTTCTGCATGTATCAAGATCAATGTCTGGTATCAGTTTTCAGGCAATATTTGTGCCTGGTTTTATACCACAACAAAACAACCTGACTGATTACCCTGTATTAGTTAAATAATTCAATAATCTGTCCGGTGATTTCCAGCTGTAACATACTCATGGTAACCGAATGTAAGATAGCACACCAAAATGTTTTAGGATTGTATGTAGTGTATTTTTTAATATAGAAATATTTTATGACTTACCAAATTTTAAAACTTTATAAATCTTTGTATTTAACATTTGTTGTATTGACAAAGTGTGCAATTGTTTAATGTTGTATTCCTCAACCCGTTAAGACAAATAAATATATTCCTCTTTATGTTATTAGAGTGTTTGTGAAGTTGAAGTGGGTTTAATCGCCTTTTATGAGGTACCAGTTCCCACAGTGATAAATCCTTTGTTACTCCCAGTACAGCAGCACAGATCACAAATCGGCAGCTTTTTCCCCAGGCATCTCGTGACCTTGAATTTCCATGTAGTTCGTGCACATCTCTGGAATCACATGGATATTCCCCCGCGGGCTCCCAAATGGCACTTACTGCAAGTACATTCCCACCCATGAAACACTTTAATGACATACAGATGCCCGGGTTTCTGCATTTCATGTGGTTTAAGGTTAGAGTAATAGCAGACTTTACACTGCAGAAAGAAACGTACATAATATAGAGTGGCTCTGGTCTAGAATTGCACACAGACTTATTTCCGTTTTTAGGCTCTGGTTAACCACACTGGCAAGATACAGAAAGGAGCCGTATGCATCAAGATAAAGCTGCCGAGTACACCGTGGAATCTAATACACTTGTCATTGTCTATTTTTCCTAGAATAACATGCAAGCCCAGTGTAATTTCATCAGCACCACAAAATGGTAAAGGAAATTTAATTCTGAAAAACCAAGACATTTTCTCTGAAAAATACAGCGTGTTTTGTGGCAGGAATCTTAATGGATGCGCCAGGCTTTTGCAGACGAGAGGGTCTAGCTGGACATCTTGCCTTTCAGCAAGGACGCTCCTGCGTTCTATGCAAAACCATCATAATGATATTACAGTGTTACTTTGTAACACAAATGTGGCGTGTGATGTCTGGATGCAAGCTGGGAACGTGTGCATATCTCGATGTCATTATCCTGTTGAATATGAAAGCCACATATGCCTGGATTCAAAGCAGACAGCAGCAACCAGCCGAAATGAGGAAACATCCTGGATAATAAATGTGTGACTGAACTACAAAAAAAAATCCAAAGAATATAGGTCAAAGTTCTGCCTTGTGTGTTCTGCTCCGGAAAATCCTAAAGGGTCTGCAAAATATATAAACTTTGAAGATGATAAAGTTTGGTTTTGGCCTTGGCTTAAACTCAGAATGTTGTAGAAAAATACTTTTTTTAATTTTTTAAGTAAACTTCCTCAGAAACGTATCAGAAACACCAATAACAGGAAGCCCAGTGTTTTCGTTACCTTTGCATTTACCAGCAGTGTCTTTGCTCTGCCATAGAAGGATGTTGGAAATGGCAACATAATTCAAAATTATACAAATAAGACGTGACTTGACATTTTGTATAAGAAGAAAGCAAACAAAATGAATTGTGGAGTGTAGGCTTATTTGCATTTAGCACATGGGCGTGGGTGTGGTTTCCTGCTGGCAAAGCCTTATCTTTGTTAATATGTAATTCCGTGTTGTCCATGGAAACTGAAAAGGCAAGGCATTCAGAGCACCCTAGATGGAGTGCAGGTATATCTCTGGACGAGCACAAACACATGCGCTATGGACGGTTTAGAGATAGTAGCTTGGCATGTTTTGGGACTAGGGGACTTTTTTGAACAGACCTCTATTTCAGTTTTGGTGCCTCATAATAATTTTTTCACCATTCATTAAAAAATAAATAAAAAGGGCAAAAAATAACTTTTATTCTCTATTATCTTGGAAAAAACTTTTTAAAACTGTGATGATTTCGAACAGGTTTTTAAAGGTATCGATAGGATTCGGGTGATTTTGCACCACTCAGACGTACTTTTAAGGCAGACGGAAAGACACTCACTGATTGCAGATTTCATGGAAGCAGATGCGAGCGTTAAAGGGAAGGAAATGAAAACTCTTCTCTGCAGGCATCTCTCATAAAAAAGTACAGGCTCCAGTTTTACATCTTCTGTTGATACATGAATCACATTTCCTGATCTCTTGTGTGAATGATCTCCTGAAACTACCAGTATATCAGAGAACTATATTCAGTCACCTTAACTTTTTGGTTTATATACACTAGTACTAAAACGTCAAACTCTGCCCCCATTACAGAACAGTACCTTCAGTTTAAATTGGGCTGGGTATCCTTTTTGATTAATTTCACAGAAATGACTCCATCTGCAGGGACAATGCTAGGGTTATGTGCAATGCTAGTTACAATGGCAGGAGTGGGAAGCACCCAGGCTGATTAGGCCTTGGCAATGGACGCCGACTTTGGGAACATGAAATACTGGGTCTCTGATAGGGTAGGGGTTAGTGCAAGCGCTGTCAAACAGATGCAGTAAGTTTCACCTTCATACATAACTCTGGAATGAAGCCTTTCGATGTGGCCATCTTGCGTGGTAAAATAGTTTGTGTGTCCCAGGCAAAGTGGTATGTTCCCAGCTTCCTTTAAAAAGTGGATGAGGTGTACCTGGATGTTTTGTGGGCTTCGTAGCCTAACTTGATTACTAGAAGCCACATGAGGGAAATGATGGCAATAATAGATGGAGTGTAACTCAGAAGCCACCTGGATCTAAATCCAGTTGGTATTAGACTTCAATGTACGCCATAATGAACACTTTATTTTGGTACTGGAATATTCTCAGGTCATAGGGCAATGCATGCTGGGAGTCGCCTAGATTTGGCCAGACGTAGTGACATTGCAGAAAGCCCACAGTTGTGGCGTGGTAAGCTTATTCATGGGAATAGTTTGGGGATTGTCAGGGAGGGGGTTGTCAGGTGGCCCCAAAGATGTTTTGGCCAACCGGAGGGTGAAGTTAGACATTGCTCAGGCTGTGTTAACCAAAAGTGGGAAAGTACTGACCAGAGAATTTGCCTTTGCATAGTTGTGTGAGGGTTCGTGGGAACATGCTAATGTAGACACCATGTGCTTTGTGGAGGTGGTCATGTGATGCTCACTCATAGTGAATACTGTAGGAATTGTTATGCTTGCATGCTTGTCAGTATACATTTTGTTCATGGATATTGCACGTTCTTCCAACATTGATGCGGTTTTCCACCCTGTACTCCAGTTTCCTCTTGCACAGAAACTTACTCTTAATAATTTTGTTTTGTTAATGGATGGATGGATGGATGGATGGGTAATAGTAGATAAATTATTACATTCATCTTAGTGACTCACCAGGTGTCATAGTCTAACTATTAAAATGGTTAAAAAAACACAATTATGGACTGACTGAAGTAGAGCAGTGAATCAGTTGGACTTTAAATGTTGCCCTTGCTAAAAAAATAAAAAGACTTCAATTATTTTTCATTGTCAGGACAGCAGAAGTGGCTTGTTTCTGTTCTTCCGGTCTCAGTAAAGATGCTTTTACTTCCTAAGGTCTTATTACAAGACATGAAATCTCCTTATGCTATGCAAATAATCATTTGCGGTATACAGCATTTCAGTAGCTAACAGGATTTTCCTAAGCTTGCTGTACAAGATCAGATCAGATCAGATTCAACACAATTGTCAGCATGCAGTCTTCAAGTACAATGCCAACGAAACGCAGTCAGCATCTGACCAGAAGTGCAAGAATATTATTTACACAAGTACTGTGATAATTTGCAGCAAAGTGCAATACTGTAGAGCATGAACAGAAAGGTGATGCTATTTGTGAAATATATATTTTCATTGAAAGACAAGGGAAAATCTGGGCTTCCAACAGATAATATTTGGTATGGCAGGATAGTTTTCAAAATCTAAAAACGCTGCCTTCACAGCTGACCCTCATTGTGAAGCTGATGTTTTTTATAGTTCAGCCTATTATATTGAAATGGAATGAATATGATTTAATGATTTTTACCCTCTGAAAGCGGTAAAGCTTCACTTTACAACACCATTTAAGATAAAAGCATATTTTGTTGTGAGTTGATACATATGTTTTTTTAGATGCCGTTCTAGCGTGACAGAAAGGAATTTCACTTGTTTTTACTTTCAAACTCTCAACGGGGAATGCAAATCGGCTTTGAAAGATGGTTATTTTTGCTTTCGGTGCTCTGATCCAGTTAGATCAAAACTAATTTTGAATATTGTTTCCTGTAAGTAATAAACTGAAGATATTCATAGAATCACCATGACAGCACGACATTTTTTCAATAAATTTTGTCAGGAATTCACAGGAAATGAGGTATTACTCATGAAAGCAGAAATACACAGTCGACTCAGTCACCATCAATTATCACAGGATTATAAAAAGAGAAGTCAAGATTATCAGGATAAAAGGAGAAGATATTGATATTCAGGCAAAAATAGGATCTCCATTCCACCAAAAATGTACATCAATTTCTTATATACATAAACATTTTTGGAGTTTTGGATTACACCTAAAGCATATCCAAGATATTTATATCTTGTTAAAAGTTGTTAAACAGTTGAATTGAATGTGTCAAATTCTGTTGTACACTTTGGCTTGACGCTGGGCATGACGGCCTCCCAACTCCGTGATCAGCAGTTTGAACACTTGTTCCAACAGTCCAGAGAAGAGGGAGGGCAGTGAAACAGCGTCTGCGAGTCGCCCCTAGCGTGCGAGATTGCCTGCGCTATGATGGATTGACATGTCCTCACTTATGCTCTCTGCTTCCTGAAATAGGCAGACTCAGCCTCTACGGGATAAACAATTACGGAGGATTGATGGATGGATGGATATTTTGCTGCCACTTCACAAGCAGATATTATTCCCCTTTATAAACTCCAGTTAGTTGCTCTAAACACAGCCTCTGTTGGCTTTATTTTTCACTCCATAACTATCTAATCACTATCGATAGTCAGTCCATAACAAGGGACTTCAGTCGATTAACTGTTACTCCGATGTGCATACATAATTCTGCTTTTTCTTCTTTAAAGTCTTTAAAGTCTTTAACACTCCAAATAAGCAGTGGGTCAGCGCACAACAGTTACATGATATTATTATTATAGTACATGATATTATTTATAACTTCAGCTCTGCATCGTTATGGGCTAAATGCTGGTCTTCAACTGATGTCAGTCAGGTAAAAACTACTGTTAAGAACATGAAGGACATTTTGTCAAGTCCAGTTAAGGGGTGAGTTTAATTTGGCAGAATTTATAAAATAATAGTTAAACAACAAAAACAGTTTCAGAAATTGTAATACTAATATCCATCCACCAATCCATGGGCTGACCCACTCGTCTATGGGTGCAAGGTAGGGAACAACCCAAGATGGGGTGCCACCCCATCGCAGGGCACACTCACACACCATTCACACCTGCAATTTGGTAACTCCAATTTACCTTAGTCAGTTTTCAGACTGTGGAGGGGGAAATCCCATGATTCCATTGGGAGGGCATGCAAACTCCACAGGCATGGAGCCAGGGAGGAGACTCAAACCCTGGTGCTAGAGGTGTGAGAAAAAAGACCTTACCACTCTGCCACCCAACAATATGTAGGGATACATATTGAAATATATTTTATAGCTTTGGGATTATTTTGAGTGACAACTGGTTTAGGAAATTTTCTGTCCATTCATGTGATATAGTAAATGAGTTCAATAATAGTTTTGCACAGGTATTCACTGTTGAGGACACTAGTAACTTACCAGTTCCTATTACTAATCTGGCATCGTCCATAACTAATATATACA
>JAODKN010000001.1:41706773-41739283 GCA_026774425.1 Petrocephalus zakoni | reverse complement strand
TGCCATTGTTAGACAAGGTGACAATCAAAAACAGGGAGAAGGGCCAATGTCATTCCAAACTGATGTATGCAAGTTAAAACGGTGGGCACGCTTCCTTACCTCGGTGCCTTATGGCCATCGACTCGTCACGGAAACCCCCGTTAATTCCTTTAGACGCCTGATCCTATAGGGAGCAGCCAAGCGTAGATATTAATTTTATTTAGCCAAGTATTTCTACAATTACCCTTTGATATTTTACAGACATAAGTTCTAAAGGAAAATATTACAAGCTATTTCAAAATAGAACAAATATAAAAAATATAAAATTATCAACCTTTGCTAAAAGGTTCACTACATTACACGGCATTCCTGTGAATGAGAATAACTGTGCGCTCCATCTGAACTGAAGACTCTGAAATCCCGACTTCCAAGTTGTAAATTTTAACTGGAATGCCCCCTCAAGTCAAATTTCCGACCTGGAATGTTGGAGGAACTTCTATAACTCCGACCTCAGAATTCAAGATGGCTGAACACTAGATCAACATATGTGAAAACTGTATTTATGTACCGTTTATTAGCGCTTCTCTTACTTGTTTCATTAAATTGGTCATACACTGTACTTTCCAACATCTAGCTGTGGATATGTTGCTATGGTGTTTGTACCCACAAAATGCATCCTCAACTACTAACAGTTGCTAGCAATGAACCTGGCCAAAACTGGGATTGCAAACTGGAACGTGACCAAGTTGTGTGTGATGTCATTTATAGCCCTGACTTCCGAGGGAAATGGAATGCATCATAATACCCCCTCTGCACTGCATACTCACACTGACAGGCTGGATGCTGGCCTCCGTGTGTGTTACCGTTTTCGTTGGTGGCATGGAGGCAAACTTCCCACTGGAGTTGACATATTTTTCTGGGCCACCTAGAAGCGTTGGATCCATACTGGTCAGATTGATGGTTTTATGGCTTTTAAATGGTAGGGAAGGTAGGTCTTTGTCCCAGTCTGAATGGTTGTCCAATCGGAAAGACAACATTAGCAAAGCGTTCGACACACATTGCCACAGAAGTAAAAGCTAGCGAGTGCCACAGGTAGCGAAACCTGTTGATGGCCAATTAACAACAGGTGAACCCAATTTCTGGTGAAGATTTCATTGGTTCCCGATGCATTAAACCATGGAGTGACTGGAAAACTCAGCCCACTCATTTCTCCACTCCATCATAAGTGGTAGGTAAAGTGATGAAAGGGAACTGCCAATTGAAAAGCTGAGGGGGCCTAACAGGCAGACCACCTTCCCCAGGCATGCAGTCTGCACCAGTGCTTAGGACAACTGCTTTAGCAACAGGATTACAGGCTTGCTTAATGGATTCTGTTTAACGCGTCATTTATACTTTATTTGCATGCCAAATTATTTCAGTCATCAGCCATCATCAGGTAAATTCGGCAAAATATTTTATTCAACAGATGTTCAGCTGTATTTGTAAATGCTTTGGCAAACAATTTTAAATGCAAGAAGACTGCTGTACATCTAAAAATCGACAGCAGCTCCAATACATGAACCATAAATTGACATTACAGTGGATTAGTATCAGTCGATTAGTAACAGGCAGACACCTAAGCCCAGGGAACAGTGTGATATTCTTAGCATGCCATTCTAGTTCAGGATTCACTGATAATTGCTGGAGGTTCACTGATAATGACTCAAAAGACCCAAAATGCATTTCACCTAAACGATCACTAAAGGTGACTACTCAGTAGTCACATCATGGTGGAGCTGCTTTGTGGATCTGGTTTCCTGTTGGGGGTCGGTGCTTTACCTGGGTGCTACCAAGCAGACAGAGAGAGGGGTGAGGCCCAGCCAACTTACTGTTCTTCCCATGGCGACGGACATCCATCACCAGGCTGCCCTGCTGCAGCGCGGCATCCAGGCTGCCCTTCCACTCTTCGTAGCTCATCTCTGATACAAGCTTGCCGCCTACTGCCAGGATCTCATCGCCTACCTGCAGCTGACAGAGCTCTGCAGGGCTGCCTGTAACGGCAAGGCGAGCTGCCGTTCAGCGTGCCGCTTCTCCGGAGAATAGCACAAGCAAATGAGACCCCACTAATCCAGTGCAGCAGGCCCAACCCACCCGGCTTGGCCTCACCCACTTAGACAGCCCCTCATACTCAGTCTGACCCCTCCCTCTTAGACCCACCCCTCCCACTAACCAATCGCTTCCAACTCATTCAGCCTGGCCCCTCCCACTAATTAACCCATCCCCCCTCAGCCCCTCCCAAAGATGCTCTATCTGACGGCAAAACTCTTCAAGACATCAATTTAAATTGAACTGATACAAAGATACAACCCACAACACATTACTTCAAGTGTTACGCATGTGCCCAACATTTAACTGCATGTGTTCCAGCAATGTACCTCCATAGCTATTGTGCTTAAGAGAGATGACCTAGAAAGGATGTGTCCTATATAACCTTGGCATGTGCTGTGAAAATGATCAGTTACTGGCTGGCAGGCTGAACACAGTGCGGCTGCCGTCTGAATTCTCCCCCATTATCGATGCTACTGCAGGAAGAGCATGATATCGGCCATTCTACCTACAAACCCCGTGCTACGTCACATTCATTGGCTGGTCTACATATTCGGTGGAATCCAGGCGATTGGTCGGTAAGCTCCGGGCACAAGGAGAACCTCTAAATGAATCATTCATGGCCATATCACAAGACAGGCACGACAACTCCTGGCACGCATCACGCTACTTTAACAGCAAAAGAGCTAGACGGACTCAATCTTTTTCCAGTTAAGCTTCTATGCAAACACTCAAGAATGTGCAGTTTTTAAAGTCAAGCTGAAGATGTGCAACACGACTGAATGAATAAATGGTCCATAACCTTCTAGTCCGACAGAATACTCTGAAGACTTACAACTTAAGCACATAGGACAAACATTTCACATTCTCATGATTGAAAACTATTGGAAATAAGTAGAGAACTTTATATCTTTGGTTTTTGCCCCAGATGATGTCTCACTGATGGCTGACTGGCCCAGCACGGGGCCTGTAAGCAGCCCGGGAAAAGCAGCGCGCGTTACCTTGCCGAATGGACTTGACGTGGGCTCCGGCAGAATCCCAGTCGGTCTGGAAGCCGAAGTCTTGACTGCTGCTGGGCTTCTGGTTCAGGCTGACTCTCATGTCGCTGTAATACTCCTGGAACACAGAAGGCGACACCCGCGGATCCAGTGTCACCCATTTCCAGGGGAAAACCGATCCCCCGATCCCCCCCGGCCTCGCACGCGGCAAGCTACGGCGAGATTAGCGCAAAAACCTGCCCGCGCAAAAGCTCCCAGTGAGAAGAGGCAGACATAAACAGCAGATTCAGTTACATGAAAGGTATTATGCAAAGACCACTGCAAATAGCTGGCTGCAATCCTGAGGGGACTGAATTGTTTCAGATTAAACGATTGGATAAGCCTACAGATAGCGTAACAACCCAGCACATTAAATACAACATGCTCGACTGGATTTATTGCCTAAAATGTTGAATATATAATAAACCTAATCCAGTTGTACTAAACCAGACGGTTCTCAAAAGGCAGGAATGCTGAATAATGCATTACCAAGCGTGCATGCTGAATGTGAGGCCAAATTGCGGGAAATCTCACCTGCACAGTGTCACTCTCAGAGTTCAGCTTGGCCGCCGACTTGGGCTGTAGGACACCACTACTTGTTTGGGGTGCAGAAGAGGAGTTCCTCTGGTCTGTCTGCTGCTCTTCCTCATCCTCGTCCTCATTGCTGCTCTGCACGGAGCTGGACTGTGAGCGAGCTTCATCCTCAGACGTTATGAACTGGCTGTAGCGGCTGGGGATGGTGGATTTGTGGGTCTCCATCTCACCGTTGAAGCGCTTGTGTGAGTCGTCCATCTGGAGGAGAAGAAGAAGAAAAAAAAACTATTTCACTGATTATTTCTTAAATACTGCACAATGGGCAGGCTTACCAACGCCTGCTGAAATGCCGAATGATGTTTTTACATTTTCTTTAAACAGTTTTTAAGATGTTTTTCATGGCAAAACAAGCAGAAGATATTAAGCTAAAGGCCTTTTCATTATTCAGCAGAACTGTAGAGAGATCTGGTTGCAACAGGTAACATAAGGCTTCTCCAGGAGGGCGGCGCACACACCGTTGTCCCCGTCCTCTGCCCCCTAATGATCGCTTTGCAGATCACGGGGGAGAGGAGCACAGCACAGTAAGAAAGGTGGGGCGACTCACCATGAAGGTCCGTGGCAGAGAAGAGACCTTGGTGGATTGGGTCCCGAAGGGCCGGGGCGTGACCACAGAGGTGAGGCGAGAACTCTCTGACCGGTGGTAGCTCCTGGGCAGAGACACGGAAACCCGAGACATTCCGGGCTTTGTATCCATCGAATAGCTGGGGTACACAGGCCCGAAACTGTAGGGCCGCTGCTCTTCGGGCTTGCTGCTGGACGAGACAGCGGAGCTCTCCTGCATCGTACCGGCCTGGTTGCCGAGAGCAGGCTGGACCGGGTCGATGTCGACATGGTCCAAGTTATCCTGACTGACACTGGCTGGGCCATCAGGCAGTAGCGAGCCCATGTGTGGGTGATTTTCTTGTGAGGGGACCGTGGAAGCGACAGTGCCACGGTCAGCTGGTGTGCAGGGGGTATCGGTAGCACAGCTCTGCCCCGGCAGGGTCCCGGCTGGGGGTTTTATTTCGGAGGCAGAATATAGGCTACAGCCGTCTGTGCTGCGCGCGACCAGCTCTCTGCTTTCCCTGCCAGGATAAAGGAAGAGGGATACCAGGGAGTCGGGCCACACTATTGGCTTACACTATTACACCATCGCAGAGGATAAATACACACTCAGTACGAGGCAGCACTCTCTGCTGTGTGACCGCACACACACACACACACATATGGAAAATACCTAGCAAACAAAAAAACAAACAAACACAGCAATAAGAACAGTTCTCCGCAATTTACGAAACCTAACACATACACCTTCACCCATCCAAATTAGAACCCATTAGAATAGCTAATCCACACAACCACAGCCGCCATTAGGTTACAATCCTTTGAGTATAATATCTATACGCAGCGGACAAAATTTACATCTGGAAACTGATCCCCAAACCACGGCAGAGAGATATTCAAAAACTCATTTCGGCCGCAGAGTACCGCAGAGTGGCTGTGGACAGCCCTAATTTCAGACCCAATGAGTGCCCGCCCCGGTGCCGCGCCATCCTCCCGTACCTCTCCTCCAGCATCTCCCTGAAGGTCTTGTACGCCCTGGTGCCCCCCCCACCGGCAATCTCCTCCATCTGCTCACGTTCCTCCTTTTTCTTTACGATGTCGGAGTTGACACTCCTTCGCCGGTTCTTCCACTTGGTCAGGTCCTGGACAGAAGAGGGCTGGCTGAGAGACTGCGGGAGAGCTCAGCCCTCCATGGGGAGAGCCATGTGGCCACAGGGCGGGCTGGGGAGGCAGTGGGAGGTGGCCAAGGAGACAGTGCTACATTTTCAGGTGGCCTACTTCTGCGCCTCCAACTCCACCCGCCCGCTGTCCCACGTGCATCGGGCCATCGTGTGACCTACATGTAGCACGACGGCTGAGCACACGCTAACACACATCTGGCTGCCCCACATCACAGAGCATGAAGAGCCAAGCTAAGGGATGAGAGATATGGACGTGCCAGAGACTCATCCGGAGAGGACGCACTGGGGGTCAGCCTCTCCAGGGCTGTTTATCTTTAGCTCGTCGCATGGCCGTCAGGCAAACAAAGGACCTCCTTTCTGTGAGCAAACACAGACGGGCTTTGGACATTACCCAGAAATAGCCTGCTTTTTTGACTTTGCGGCACAAAAAAAAACACCAAAAAGAAAAAAAAAAAAACTTTTTTTTTTTTTTAAAATATACAGCTCATTCCTGCCTATACTACTATTTATACAGATTTCTGGAGGAATTTGGAATTTTGCTTTCCGTTTACAGGCAGAGTTTCTGCACGGCACCGTTCTGCTGGACGTTCTGAGAAATCCTTGACCTGGACTGTTGGCTCTGAGTAGTCAGGAGAGCAGCAGCTTTACTGATGGGGTGGTCTCTACTGTATCCTCCCCCCGCCCCGCCCCGCCCCAACCTGCCCCAGGCCGAGCACCCCCGACGGCACACGCCACTCACTTCCTGCCACCTGTCCTCGCACTCCTTCACCTGGGCTCGGATCTTCTGCAGATCTTCGTAGCGTACCTGCCGCAGGATGGCCGGCTCCTCTGGGATCTCACTCACAGATTTGCTCCTGTTTCGGCCAGGGAACAGCAAGACATTAAACCTAATGTGCACAGCCATCTCTCTCTCTCTCTCTCTCTCTCTCTCCCCCCGCTCTCCTTGCTTGTTTGGGGAGAATAGTACGAGCACAGTCCTTCCACTAAGACCTCACCACGCTAAACTACTGACAATTTCCAAGTTCTGGATATGAGATTGCCACACTGTTACACAATGTTACAGGAAAAAACCCTGACGATGCATGTCTTATACCAGCAGCATATAAACTTACACTGAGTCAAGTGAAAATTCTCAAATACTTACCTAATTTTTTCAAATTACCTCGATGCTTGCCAATAGAGGCATTTCTAATGTACCTACAATTTCATCACCTACAAAGCAGAATTCCTAGTATAATCATTCCAGAGATATTCCGAGCATCCCCGACAAACCGGATTCCTTCAGGCATGCGGACAGAATGGGCGAGCAGAGCCGGGGATTCAAAGGCCCTGATGGGACACTATTTCCATCTTGATAAGAGCAAACGCACAAAAACATGAACCAGAGCTGAACTCGAGGGCCACAGAATAAAGGGAACAAAGGGAAACTGTCACATAGCAGGCAATTTGGAAGCATATGCACATGACAAGTTAGACAGCAATATGATACCAAGCGGGGATGAAACAAAAAACTGTTTAAGCAATTCTTATTCTCAAAGTCCGGCACCAAGTCTTTGTACAGTCAACTTGCTTATTATAGAGACTGAACGATTATCACAATCCGAAGGTCTCTAGGGCATTCGAGCGCCCATCATATTTCAATGACAATGATTTTAACGACATACACGTCTGTTATTAATAGACAGACCCCCCCCCCCAATATAAATGTATGCCATAGGATATATAACACAAACTGAGCAACATGCAGAGCAACGGTGGGGCTGGAACAAAGCATTATGGGAGCACAGGCAAGGCATTCCTCAGCGCGGCATTGGACTCACCCATTACTACCAGATCCCTTCTGGAGCAGTCTAGGAGACCAAAAGAGAACCACAGACAGACTGGGTCACACCAGAGCACCGGCTGCCCAGTTTCCACAGTCACTGTACACACACGCAGACACACGCAGATGTGCATGGCAGTCAAGGGAGCCTTGTGACTTAATACTGGACAAAAAGCAAAAAAAGTCTAAGAGCAGTCCGGCAGAAACACAAGCATGGCTTTTCCGCTTTCCGTGAGGGACAGGATTTGCGCGCAACACAATGGAGTCAGTGTCCGAGGGGGGCAAACACACACTAGAAAGAAAGAAAGAAAAAAAAAAACACACCACCATATATTTAACAACTCACTTTTTTTAAAGTGGAGATGGCAGTAAGGAAGATGACATCATTGGAAACTTAGGTAATTCCCCCCACACCCCACACACACAAAAGGAAAAGAAGCTTCAAAGTACTTGGTTGTGTGTCTTTACATCTAAAATTAGGCAATGACAGTACAGGCAATTTTTAGTATTAAAAAAAAAAAAAAAAGATTCCTCTAGTGCATTATGGGAAAAAGGACAACGATGTTTTAAAAACACTGTTTGAAGGAGTTCAAAACTGGTCTTAGACACACAGTCTGGTTGATGTGGTAACACAGGGATGAGACATTTCAGCAGAAGGGCAGCATTACCCAACACTAATTCACACCATTTCAATGCACACGTTTGTTACGTCATTGTCTTATATTTAGCTCTTACTCATGGTCGAACCTTTCGTCGCTCTTTTCACTGCAGTCGTTAGGTCCATGCGAATTCTTTAAGCTAGCCCCAAGAACATACCTCCTTCCCCAACTTGGACGTCAGTGATTTGAAAGCCAGGATCCCAAAACGCACCAATTACACGTGCTTCAAGCTAGTTTGTCTTTATTGGTCATAAGTACAGACAGGCAAACTTCAACCTTGTACAATGAAGCGAAAATGTCAGATGCAATGACCTGCATTTCTCCTGTTCATGGCAGTAAATGCAGTATAGAAGCATTTGGTTCAAAAAATAAATTAATGGTTATAACCAATATTGATAACCTGCTGTTCATCAGAAGAATTTCCCCCCACCCCACCCCCACTCAGGAATATATAATCATGAAAAATATAACCATGAAAATATATTCATGAGTTCATTTGTAAACAGTTTATTAAGACCCAAATACATTTAAGTACCTGTAAGCATTTCAGTACTGAACCGTCTTTGGGTGATGCCACGTCACTGCATTGGAGAAGTCATCAATTAAGCAGTTTTGTCATCAACAATCCCCACATGTAGTGTGCACTGGCATTCCATTGGAAACACTCACATGCGAGCTGGTAAAGCTTAGAACTACCGAGGTTAAAGCTCACTCACAGTAAGCACAAAAGGGCATGGATGCATGATGGTGGTGGTGGTGAGTGGGAGGGTGCCAGTCATTCCTTAGGGTTGCAAAAGCCTAACCTCTCCACTATCAGCTTCTTCTTATAGCGCAGGCAGCTGGCTTTGCGGATAGCCAGCCATTTGTCCAGGTCCCTGTCGCTGCAGTTTGGAGGCACGACAGGAGTCGTCTGACAGGCCATGGACGGGTTCCCGGCTCTCAGCCTCCTGAAGAGCATGTCATCTCCTTCTGCGGGCACCTGCTCTTCCTGGCTGCCCGGGGCCTCGTCCTCCGATTCAGGAGGGCAGGGCATGCAGAGGAGATGCGTCTGAAGCTTGCTGGGCAACTCATGAGGCTTCGGGACGGGCACGGCATGGTAAGTGTCAGGGGCGCTGGATTGAGGGGGCTCTGCTCTGTGGAGATTTAATTTGCGGAAGACCAGGTCATCCCGTACTACGTCTGGGGTCACATGCGCGCCTCTCCGGGGCTGGGTGACTATAGCGACTTCTGGCCATGAGGGGGCGCCAACACTCCTACTCTGAAACCTCCTACTGGCGAGACTCGTCCCCCTGAGGAAGTTACGGGTGCGACGGGCAAACATGTCGTCGTTCTCCAGATCTGGCAGGTCTTCTGCCATGGCACCATAAGCCCGAGAGGGGGAGAGGGACTCCAGGGTGGAGCCCTTTGTACATTTAACGAGCTGGTGGCTGGAGCAGCGGTCTAGCCTGGGAGACCCTGTCTGACGTGGGGCTGTGTGGCGCGGTGCGACCATGTGTGGTGGAGTGTGAGAACTGCATGTGGGCAAGAGGAGAGAGAAGCAGAGAAGAGGAGGAGTTTTAAATACAGCAGAACCGAATACCAAAGCAAAGCCAAGAGCTGCAGAAATAAGTGGCGAGGTGGAGAGGAGGGCAACTTCCTGGCTTATTAGCGTTACAATGTGTTTAAAAAACTTAACACATTTCTGCCCTAGCACACAGAGCACCTTTAGTATGTATGTAGCGAGATATGGGGAGGGGTCATTTCCAGCTAAGCTACACAATTACTGATATTAGCTTGCCAGATCCTGTTAAGTCCACCATAATTGTCTATTAAACTTCATTGCAGATAATCACTCAGGAAAATGCTAGAATGACGGTGACTGTCATTACGAGACTGTTTCTATCCTTTGGCAATCGTGCAGCGACCTTTGAGCCAGGAGATGGAGATGGGGGTGGGTGGGGCTTCCGGGTGCATGTGGGTGACTGGGGGGCGTGTCTGACTGTGGCCGGCCAGACGGGGGCGCTGCATGCCATGGACTGACATCGCAGTCCGAATCCTCTGACGACGAACTGGAGGTCATTTTACTATAGCCAGGAGGGAGGAGGGTGCAGATGAGAGAGAAAGAGAAAATCAGAAGGAGTAGAGTGAAGAAGATGCGCCCCACCGCAACATAAAACAGGAAATGAAAGATGAAAACAGAAGACCGTGCAATCTATGAAAATAGCAAGGTGAAAGTATCCCATTCCAAGCAGCAAACACTGATCAGAGAGTGTACCCAACAGCACCCCCTATACCATTACCACCAATTAAAATGTATAAACATAAGATGAAAAAGCAAAGAACTAAGCCAAGTGATGGGGAAACTGGCAGAAGGACTCCAACCCCAGACACACCTGAATCCCTGCATCTTCCGGTACCACGGACGACGCTGTGAACCCAGCTTGATCCTCCTCACGTGTGCGTCTTCCTCCGGTGTCCAGAACTTGGGCAGGAACTTATTGAATGATTCATTGATGGGGGGCTGTGTTGGCAGGCCTATCTTGCGCGCATACAGGTCATCCTGAATGGGGTCAGCATAGCCCATCTCGTCCTCATCCTCATCTTCCGAGTCGTAGTACGGGTCACTGAAGAGGCTGTCGCTGACATTTGCCTGTGTCCTGCCAGACAGGGGCGACGTAGAGCCGCTGCTGCTTGAGACACAGCCAAGCGTGTCAACCAAGGCGAGGCTATCCTGTGCATGGTACATTGTATACATGGCAGCGAGGCCCACTCACACTTTCCGTACACACTGCCTCCAGGCCAGCATGCTGGGGTTACAAGCCGAGGGTCCACGGATTGGATAAAGGAGACTTTGGTAGTAGATTTTGATAGTAAATAAAACATCCAAAAACACTCGCCTGGGGCGCTGGTAAACCCGAACAGAAGCGTTAGGGACTCAACCAATCCGTTAGTGATGGGGGTTAGAGTTCACAAGAACGGCACTCTCTTAGTAGGATCAAGGCAAAATGAGCTCAGCTCTCTTGCAAGTTTCTGACCTGAGGAAGGACACGGTCTTTCGGGGGGAATTAGGAGCACTGGAGAAGAGAGGAGGGGCCCTCAGCAACTGGGGGCTCATAGGCACGGCAAAGTTGGTCGGAAGTACCGGAGACGAGCTGCGGAACCTCCGGCTGGCCAGGTCATCCAGCACCACGTCTGGCTCTGGCCGACCCACGTCCGAGTCGCTCTCGCTTTCGTACGCCCAGTCCACTGGGCTGGCCAATGAGGCATACCCATTCTGGTGGGCGGGGCCCGGACCAGATCTGTCCTTGCTGAGAATGGCCGGCAGTACCAGTGTTGCCCATACAAAAAACCAACAAACAGTGGTGGGTGAAGTGAATGGTTGTCAAACATCTGCATAGACCGGCCATAAATCAAAGGGGCAACAAGAGTACGTTACAAACGGAATAACCTTTCCTCAAGTTTGGGAAGATCTCCCTCCGCGAGTTCACCCATGAGAAAGAATGTAAACATGTTAAAGGCTAGTTCTGTCAAATGAAAATTAGGCTTCTGCACGATGAGGCAAGGCAACAGAAACCAGCATCCAAATCATTTGCAGATGCTGCACACACAGAACGCTGTACGTACTGCCTCTGCTCCATCTACAGAAGCTCCCATGTCACTTCCAGGAAAACCCAGGCATTCGAGGGATTCGTTACCTAGTGAAGGTGCCATCCTCCTCGGTATACATCGGACTGGCCCAGCTGCGCCGGTTGTCCTCGTGGCGCTCGGCCCTCTTCTTCCGCAGAGGTGCCGGGAAATAACCCGCCTGCTTGTCCTTGCTGGGGAGGAACTGATTGAACTGCGTGGCACTCCGGGGTTCGATGACCAGGGAACGGCGGTACTGGAGGCTCTCTTTGCTGTCGGCCATCCTGAAGCCAAGGTCTGGCTCGACGTCGCTGCCGCAGCCTGGGTGGGTAGGGGGTTGGCGGCAGAAAGCACGAGGGGGGAGATGAGCGGCCATTCGTGGCCCGCCATTGGCCGGAACACTACATAAATAATGATGAAAGCATGGCGAACCAGCGAGCACAGTCATTAGCACTATAGTATGAAAGTTAGGAGGAATTTCTCATGTGGGTGCACAGGGAAGGAAAAGTTCATACCAGCTCCCAGCAAATTTTACGGTCTTATCGAGTGTCAGAATCCCAATTTGCAAAGGCCGAGCTATTATGGTAATAACTGGCTCTCTAGATTGCCAGATAATAGATTTGAAATTTAAATTCCGAGACATTCCTGGTTTGATTTGCATGGAAAAAACTTACTTCTTGAAAGTTTCACATGCTGAATTTCAAAAGTTAGAACAAAAGCCAAAACCATTTATCAAAAACACATTCCCGTTTCCAATCATCTGATCAGTTGGATCCACTAAAACTATGAGTTGTACAAACATACAGCTTGACATTCATTATTTTGGGGAAAAAATAATGGTACGTAGGTTTATGGCATGGCCGACGTGTAAAAAAAATATATATATATAATAATAATAATAATGCAATAACGTATTTCAACAATATTTTAGAAATATCTAATATATAGTTATAAATAAATATTTCAACCAAAAAAACACTGCAATCGTGGTATTAAGTGGTTTATAACAAAAAAGTTGTGATGTGAAGTTTGCAACTTTGCTGAGCTTTGTTTAATGCTTTCGTTAAAAACAGCAGATAGCCACTAGGGGGAGTGCTACTTTCAATATTGTATGGTAATAACGTAATCAAATGAAAAAAAGAACATTATCCGCTTCTATATTTAACACGTGTAAATATTGCTTAAAATACAACCTGTGTCAGTATTGTACCGTAATTAAAAAAAAAAAAAAAAAACGTGCATGTCCGATATATAACCAGCCACCGCATACCTTCGCTGCTGCCTTTGAGAGTGGCGTCAGACGAGATGCTCAGAGGTCTGGACTCCACGGAGTCCAGGCTATCCAGAGAATCCTCCCTCCTGTGAGCGGACTCCAAGGAGAACAGCTCCTCTTTCTCGGTGTACCAGCCGTCGCTGTAGCCGCTGTCCCGAATGCTGCCTTTCTGCCCTGCCGAATCCTCCAGCGCCTGAAACGTGACATTCGGCTGGTGTTAGTGAGCCTTTCAAAAGAAGTGCTGTTCACTTTTTGTCTGGGTCTAGTGAGATAAACTTGATCAAGTTTATTGTTCCTTCAGCACTGAAACCAAACGCTACAGAAAATGGCATATATTACGCATGGTTTTTCACTACTTGTAAGAAATCATAAAAGTTAGGTGGAGAAATATTTGCAGTCCTGCTAAATATCCAAAGGACAGAAACCATTCAAGCTAAAGCCAAAATAAGAGGAACAAATAATGGTCAAAGTATGTGTGGATAAGATTTGTAATAAACACACAATTCTGCAAATCATGTTTACCTTCTCCAATTTAGGTCAAACTTATTTTAAAGGATGACAGCTATACTGAGCCATAACTTCCCTATCAATTATTAATTACACTAGTTCTTTTTAGCAAGTAGTAATTTTAGTTCTTAGTGTACCAAGTTACAAAAAAACTTGATTAAAACTAGCTGGCTCTAAGCATCCCATGTTGTGCCAGAAAATTTGACTAACTTCCTTAATGGATAAGCAATTAATTTCATAATGCCCAAAGTAACCAACGCCATTTAATTCTTTGCATAAGCATGATCCAAATGCAAAAAGTACTATATCCACCTAGGGGGGATTACATTCAGCACAATTTTTTCAGGATAAATGGGTATTATAAATGTAATGAAAATGATATATTACATAATTTATGGTAATTCTAGCATCTGAATCATTGATTTTCATGTTAGAGGTTTAACATGTTATAGCTAGAAAAACTTTCCATTTATAAAAGGCTTATTAAGCATCTAAATATGGTACAAATACTGCATAAATATCAAAATGTACATCGGTGGCAGAAGGTAGAAAATTAATATGGTTCTATAGCCTTAACTCCCCACAAGACTAATGGAGAATCTAGCACTGCTCATGAAACTTGCGTTACGTTAAAACGGAAAGTTTAATTCACCAAGAATAAAGAATCCTAAGATTTTCAGTATAAAACCAAAAGTGAAATTTGTAAAGTTAATTCCATTAACATATCTGTGCACAAAATTCATTGCAACAAAGGGCTAGTTCATTATTAGAAGCCATTGAAACATTGTTCTTAACATTGGTGTGTAACGAAGAATACAATCTATTTGGAGGTCAGCAGAGACTCAAAACAGAAGCTATGAAGACTACACAGAGGACTTTGCGTATAAAAATCAGTATTGTCAAAGGACGGTTTCAAAAATGTTACCTTAGACAGTGCTATGCCCAACAATCCCTCAAAGGCTTTCAGGTTCAGGTAAGGTCCATTATAGAAGGGGTCAGTGTGCGCTTTTCTTCCCAACCAGTAAATGGTGATTAAAACCTAAAAGAAAGGAACATGAGCTGTTTAATTGTTTTTTTCCATTGTGTTTTACGATGCGGTAGGTGGAAAGTCAGCTTGCTGGCATGCATTTCTCAGTACATTTATAATGCCTTGGCCCTGCTAGATTACAAGACCGAATAAAATATCAACAAAACCAAACAACCTCATCTACATATGCATCACAAGCTTCTGGACCCTCAGCACAGCCAGTAGAAAGAGACATTTGCGTGTGACACTTTATATTTAGCTGGTTTATATCTGGACAGCTATGAATGGTTTTCCAGCAAAGGTCTGTGGGGCGATACTGTAGCCAACAGTAGCATGGGGGTCTCAGTTCACAGGCAACAGGCCTTTGTTTTCTTTAATAGGTTCATCCAGAAGCCCCCCCACTCCCCGACCACAGTCCATGTGGCATGCTGACCACACACAATACAGTATGCTGTTAAAAACCAGAAACCATATAACACGGCAGGGAAATAACCACATGTGCTGCATTCTGGCACACCGCGATACTACGGTATGACCGCTCATCTCCTACTGTACAAGCATGTGATGTAAACATTGAATGTAAACTGAGTTTTCCCACAAAAAATACACATTCCTGAAAATAGCCATTCTACCAGCATCAGGGGCCAGAAGGATCAGTCCAGAAGCACTACACTGCATGTTGGAATGACATGAGCGATGCACTTTACATACAAGACAGCTGGATGGAACGGCCACTTACATTTTTGAGCCTCCGGTTAGTCTCCTCCCTTCTGAAAGGGAATAGATGAGTGGTTAGATTGCCCAAAGTTTACAATAACAATAACCGCTGTTCAACCCCGTGCTCTAGAAAGTAAAACTGCAACCACTGCTGCCAGCCCCCCCCAAAAAAAAGCCCCATCCACAACCTCCCAACACAAACAGCCCTACTGTGAAGCTTCTCGCACTGACGCGATGTCTGTCCTCTCACAGAAGAGCATACAGTCACTTGGACTGCCCCCTGCTGGCAGTGCCCTATAACGACTGTTACACAACGAGGTGGATAATGAACATGACATACCGTAATACAGGCTTGTGTATGAAAGTTAACCATATTCAAAAAAAAAAAAGTGTTGAACATTTGAGCATGTGCAAATTACGTTTTGTTTTGTCTAGGGCTGTACTTACCACAAAGAGCTAGAAATTTGTGCATTTTTTTGCTTCTCTTAGAGGGTCAGGGTCATAGATAATGGCCAATAAGTATAAAATTGATGCTAAACCTCACAAAACAGCTACTAAATAACACTATCCACTAACAACTGAAGCTAGGAATATTTTCTCTGCAGTAATTCAAGGACAGTGACTGTCGGACAACGGGAGGAACAGTCCAAAGGACAGAGCTCAAACTCAACGACACAGAAGTACTCCTGCTGGACTGGTAGCCTGGCTACCTGCAAACACTATGTGCCGAAACTCTCAATGAACAAGCTACACATCCTAACAACAGTGAGGAATGTGTGACCCGAGGGGGCCCAAGGATGCCGCTGTCCATCTCTACGCAACACATTCCTGTGTTGAGGAGACCGACAGCAGTGACATACTGGTAAGGGCATCACATGGCTCCAGTGGCTCCATCTCAGAGATCTTCTGGTGCCTTATTGGCCCTCCCTTGCATTTCATGCTCTGGGTGGTATTCTGTGTCACAGAGGAAAAGACCTGCTGGATAACAAGAACATTCTCTTCTGACACCTAAGTTTCAGTTGTGCATCCAACCCACAGTTGGGCCCCAATTCCCTAAAAGTGGACCTCTGCGTTGCTGCCCCGCAACTGAATGCATCTGGCTACAGAGGGTCCAAGTAACACCACCAACAGGGAATTAAAATTAAACTGCGTCAGACGCCATGACTGGGTTTCACATTGCATTCTGGGATACCAGGATACCAGTTACTGGGTTTCCCCATTTGCATTCTGGGAAACCAGTTATTATTACCTCCAAGCTCTTACAGGTATCACTACAAAAACAAAATATTCCGATGCCACACCAGAGACTATATTAGCATGCTGGCTGGAAAGAGGGTACTATTAATAATCCTCCACAGGTGGCCACTTAGTTAATGGCAAATTTAGGCAAGTATCACAGTTTCTTTTGGGCCATATAGAGTTCCAGAGATCTTTATATTCAATATTATGGAAGACCTGAGCTGGAACTTCCCAAAGAACTACTCGCAGCTAATATTTCCATCAGATCATTTTTACCAGATTCTTTATTTTAGTAGGATTCCTCCAGAATTTGTCTGCACTCTGCTGAGGGATTTCTTTTTCCTTTTATCCTGACAGAATTTCCAATTCTTCCTGGGGAAATGCATCCCTCTACGAAGAAGCTGTAGCTATCTTTTGTGACACCTGGGATGACACTAGCTAGGTCATATGATCCTGGCCATATTGGGAAAGCTGGGGCGACAACCCCACCCCGCCCGAGAGAACTTATCCGCAAACATACAAACATCAAAACCACAGCAAGCTGGTGTTCAAGAGTTAGGAAAGTTACCCGGAGAGACCCTGCTTATGACAGCTGCCAAAAGGTTCTACAACCAAGGTTATGACTCGAAATTCTTGCGGAAAAATATTTTTTCAATTATAGAATATCTTAAATTACAGTGCATGTCAGCAAAAACTGAAAATAAGCCTGAGCACTCAAGTTTGGAAGAAAATGTTAAGCAGCACACATCGCTGCTTTCCAAACTTTCACGAATTCCACCACTCAGATACACTCAATGCTCCCACACAAAGTTTTATTCTCTCGAGTACAGACACTAGCTGGAAAGCTGCACTTTTCAAGCACACTGAAGAGTCGGTGGTCATCTTCCCACAACTAGGAGGGTAAACAATTCCAGGCATTCTAATTTCTGTACAAAACACCCATTGTTTGGCACACCATCTTCAGAGAAAATGGCAAAAGCTGCATGTTAATAATTCAAAAGCTGCATCTCATTCTGACCTTTAAAACCACTGAAAATATTGTCTTTTCCTTCACTGGAGGAAACAACCTTTGCCTACAACACCCTGGGCTAATGGGGGTGGCATCCCATCCAGGGTGCCCCCCAGGCCGTATGCGCCCCCCCTTCACATATACGGCCTGCAGCACCATCACAGAGTTTAGAATATAAATGCAGAACTGATTTTTCACTCTCAACCTACGTAAATGGTTAACCATGACATATAAATTAGTTTGTGGGAGCGAAAAATGGTCATTATTTCATACTATAGGTGTCATGTCAAGTAAATTTTAACAGGCTGGTAATATTAAAAAAATAAAAAAAGTTTTTAAAAATATATAGTATTGTGCAAAAGGCAGTCAAAGGAAAATGTTTAAAGCTATTTATAGAATTTATAGAAAACCTGCTGGATATTGTCCTTTGGTCCTCAGAAGTATACCAAAACCTGTAGACACAAACACACACAAAGATACCATGCCCAGTGTAATCGATTAAGACTCAAATTCAGGATAACTAACCATGTCCTGTTGCTAGGGAGGAAATGGATAAAAAAGCAGGCAAACCTGTCAATTACTGTCAGAGCGGGAGGCGGAAATCAGCCCACTGCCGGGGCATGTCTACATCTAGCAGGCACGTCCCCAGAGACGCACCAAGAGTCTGTAGGCTTTAGTGCTCTGCCTGACACCTGGGAGAGATTAAATGCTATGGGGATATCACTCACCATTTAGAACAGTTCATTTTTTTTTTAGACACTTTACTCACACGTTACTGTAGTAGTTTGTGAGTAAAACATTCCCCCTCACACCCACTAGAAAACTTGTTGCTGAGACTGGGAATATAAGACCTGGTGAGCACAGCCTGCGTTAGGGCAGTAAAAAGCCTGAATAGCACAGCCAATTATGTAAAACGCAGCAACAGGCGTAAATAGCCAGAAAGCAAAAAGGAAAATTTATAATGCTGATTTTTCTACCAATCTGCAGCAATTCATATAATGTCAGTGATGTCATTTCGATCTGTACAGGACAATAAATTAAGATGCAAGTGTTATTAAAAATTATTTTGGGGGGGTAGCCTTGACATGCAAATACATGATTTAACGGGTACATCAGTGATGTCATCAGCTCCTATCGAATACTGACCCTGATTCGCAGGCAAATGGGGCGGAGCCTGGCGCTTTCAGCTTCCAGCTCGGCAGGGCACAGGATGGAAGCATGGGGTGAGCATTGCCTTGTATGGAAAATCACGTAACCGCGGCAGACATGCGTCCGATACCGCACACCCACAGTGCAAACAGGGCCGGCCCAAAACGAGCACGCAACTGATTTAGATATGGGAGCACCTTCCACAGAGAGACTCTAGCAACGACACATCAACAGGCAAAAGAAAGAAAAGAAGAACAGAATCAAAAGGTATAATGGGCAGATCTTTATACAAAGCAGTCAGCAAAACACTTAGAGGTATGATACAATATAACGTATAATAACCAAAAAATATATCAAATGTTTAAGTTTGTCGTACCATGAAAGGGTGATTATCATGTGTGTTATGTATAGTGATACGGACTACAAACAAAAACAATGGAATTGATAAGCACAGTAGCTACAGCTGACAGTGTCACTGATGACCATGGAGAAGTTAAAGGCCATAGTGAGGGCTCACTTAGCGGTAAAAACCTAAAATAGTCTTACTGCACCTCAGAATCATAAAACACAGCTGGAACAGGTAATCATCGCCTATCATCAGTGTAAGCCGGACATGACAGCAACACCAGAAACAGAGACAGAATGTTTGGGAATGAGATGTTCACCTTGCCCAAGTGGTCTGATGACTCAAGGAGAGCATGCTCGTCGCTAATCTCAACGTGACAGCAATCTGTGTGAGACACCAAGCCGCATTCCATTGTGGCTGACGTCTGTGTCCTTCTCCAACGCAACATGGGGAGTCACAATATAGAGTATCAAAGGCCTTGAAATATGCAGAACCACAACAAAGAACTCATCTCAAATGCACAGTAGCCAATCTGACACATATACTAAAACTTGAAGCCAATAAGGCCTTGGCATGTGTGATGCTTACTTTTACCTTAAAATATGATATATAAGTGAATCGAGGTTTTCAGCAGCATTCTCATGGACATCTCCAATCCAGTTCACTGTTGCCGAGAGTCACTTGCAGAGATGCTAGTCCCTCAGCGCAAGAATAGCTTGTAAGAAGAGCTTAGTAAAAACGCTGACCTGATGCTTGGTGAGGAGAACCCTAAATACCTTATGTGCAAGCTACGTACAGGTGTCTCACAACTGGTTACCTAACAAAAGGCTCTTCGGCCCTCATACACACAAATAATTTTAATTACAGTACTACAAAGTGAAGAGAACAAAATCATTCAAGAAAATTCAGAATAACCTTCAGCCAAAAAGCAGTTAACCTGTGTCTCCTGGTGAAAAGGTCCTTAAAATTTGTGTGTATGGTTCCACTATTCATTCTTCAGTGTTCTTTGTTCTAGCAGCCTGATTCTCTGCGGAATCACAATTTCCTTTCATGTCTATGAAATAACAATGCAGTAAAATCTGAGCAATCCGACAGAAAAGCCACCACGTTCTGCAAATGTTACACAAAAATGTTCTGAGCGTGCAATGACAGGGGGTCACTGGTCTCATGCCTCAGTCCCTACTCACTACAGACGACACGAGTTCACGCCGTGGGAGTCACATTAACATAAATGCAGCGCGGGGAGACAGCTGCAAGAACTCAGGAGTTCAAATTTCAAACTAAATTTGCACAGATCTCTGACTGCCAGATCAAACGACAAACAAGAACTTCTTAAACACACAAACACACTGGGGGCTGGTCAGATGTGACAGACAAATGTTCTCAGTAGATTCAAAGACCGTGCTACAGATTCGCAGAACCCAAATGTCACAAACGGGACTTTCCTGTTCTATAATTAGCCACGCCGAGCCCCTGTATTAAAGCACCCGAGTGAGGGCTGGAGTTAAGGGGCGGGGGGGTTGGCGTTTATAGTCTGGAAACGGCTTGTTTGCTGAGGGGAGAAACGGCGAGGCCAAGTTGCTAAGGAAAGAAGGGCGTGTTGTGCGACTGTCCAGAAGCAGTGTGGGCTTCGCACAACGGTAGCCGAGCAGGGAGGAGTGCGCACTCAGACAGACGAGTCCGTAATGGGCAATGACTCGGGAGAAGAATCAAGGGAAACCCCCGGCCCAGGGTCCAGCCCACTGCCCCCATCAGCGTCGCCTGCATGTACTTGGGAGCCCACAGCTCACATTTGCCTGCCACCTGTAGAGCAGGAGCCAAATAATGCATCACTGTGCAGAAAGAGGAACGAGCACTGACCAAATATTTCCCATCTTCCCCCACCAGGTTTTTTTCGGGAACTACACATTTAGTTTAATATAAATTTCAGCCAGCCATATTTATCTGTGTGGGCGTATATACACTTATGCACACACGCATCCACCCATACATAGATACATTATATTTACATTAAACAAAAAAAGTCATGCAGGTTAAGGCTCAAGGACACAACAGCGGATCATCCAATGACCTGAATTAACAACTTCTATATCAGTCAAGTTTCATAACTTAAATCTTTTACAAAAGTATTGTAAAAATTTGACTAAGAGCATAGGTTTATTAATTTCCCATATGACCCCGGAAAAAACTATGAAATAATTACTGTATCCAATAGTATTTACTATAAACTACCAAGTAAGCACCTCAAGTAAATGTGTGAAATACAATAATGTGGGACAGGCAGCCTAGTGAGACCAGCCGGGAGTCAGGGGCTCGTCGTTCATGTTAGCCTGTGCCCAGACACACAAAGCAAATACAGGCTTCGCTGCAGCTTAGGCATACACCCATTACGCCACTCGTCAGCGACAAATAGCTCTGATTTACAAGCAAAAAGCTCATCAATCCCGAATTTTAAACTTTCCACTTTCTCATCACACATTTAGGAACAACACTAAAGTAAACACCAGTCACAGTCTTGCCCAGGTGTACAGTCAGTCGACAGAAATGAATGCAAATCCAGCATTGTAACAGCTCATATTCTCAGCCATTAGGGGGTCAGGACTGATGTCCGTGAGGACTAAGAATCCCCAGAACCCATGTCATCACGGCACCTGTCAAGCCAAACATGGTGTCTATGGTTATGCACGATGCATCTTCTTTACTAATGTTATACCAATGCTTAATAACAATAAAATATGCTGCTTTAACAATCAAAGAACATATCTGTTCGGGAAAAAGTGATCTTTAAACAAGCAACTGGTCCAGATTATATTCTTATTACATACACTACACTACATACACAGTACACACACACACACACACACACACACACACACACACACACAATTCATATAAAAATCAACCCATTGGCAAAAACTAGCATAAGACTCATTGCCTCCTGTAAAGAGCTAAACTTACCTTACAGTCACTCTGGTGGACAGATCTTGCAGGTCTCCTGGATGGAACAGCTGTGCTTCTTTGAGTCCCAGCTTTCCACAAGCCTTCAGGAAGACGTTCACGTTGTCCTGTTAAAAGGGAAGAGGGTTTCCCCCCACACTGAGCGTCAACGGAACGAAAACCCTAGGAATTCACCAGCGACACTGTCACGGAATCTGTGCCTCTAAAGGTTAGCTTTTACACTAAGCTGTTAAGGGGGGGGGGCGGTGGTGTCCTGCAAGTAAACAGGCACTGCTGTCATGCAGGCGGCCTGCTGTGACACACTGTCACATAATCTTCCAGCATTACCTGCTAGAGACTGGGGGCAGTGACCTAGCAAACAAACGTCAGTATCACAAGGCCACTCCCAGCAAGCCATGCAAAGCACACACACACACACACACACACACACCCAGAAACCAGATTCCAGCCCATGTGCCTTTACCTGAATAACTGAAAAATACATACAGAAGAACATAGCTGGGCAGAGACTGGCACTACAGGAACTATTCGGGGAGAAACCTTTAGAAAACTTGAGCTGCAACATCCTAGGATCAGCTTAATATATAAAAAAAAAATTTCATATCTACTTCCCATAAAACTCTCAAACATAGGTCTGTGATTAACACCACAGAGAACACAGCCTTAGCATCAGCACCAGCTGTGTGCATTTATGACTGCCATTTTTCAAAACAGATGTTTTCCTACGTTTCCTTTGGTTCAAACCTCAGGTTACAATGAATTGAAGCTATTCAGAAACTAATCCTCGTCTAAGTGAAGCTTTGCTGGCTTGATATAAAATATACAATAGGCTCCAAATATCATACAGGAGACTTGCTTCCTGCAGCAAGACTTGGCTGATGCACTTTGAAGACGGAAGAACATGCGTGCAGAGGCACTGCCTAATGTAGCTCCATCCTATCATTACGTAGGTCGGTAATAATTATGGACTTCTTGGTTATATAAAGATGCATGCGCACACAACATGCCCATTAGCAGACGACACCCAAAGTTCAGCTCCTTCGCCCTGAACGCCACCCTCCCTCTGCCAGGAACAAGGGCGCGAGGTTAGGCCTTGGAAAAGAAGCCCCAACTACGAACCTGGGATATGCTAAACATAAAGGTCCAGGCCACACTATTAGGTTAACATTCAGAAAAGATCCAGAAACCATTTTCAACCATTAGTTCTAGGCTGTAAATGTAGTGCAATTACCACATGATACTGTCTTTTCATAGATATACCAAAAATATTCATTTACAGCATGCAGTTTGGCTACATGTATATATACACGTATGACTAATCTGACAGCATCACGGTGTACTGGGGGAGGTGATTCATTAAGAAGCAGTACTTAAATATTCTCTCATTATCTTCCTATTTTTACCACTTAATTTGCAAAGATATTCATTCATTCTTTCCCCACACTTCATACTCACTGGACCAAAGGAAATACTCCCAGTTTAACTGCTTAAGGAATAAACACATTCTTTAAATGCTAGCTAATCCCAAGCCATAACTTTGGCAAAGTAACTATTAGTACTAACTTACATACCATTTACAATAAATTGCAAGTCACAGGTTTCGCGAGACAGGTGCTTAGTTCTTTTACTGCAAAAATGTAGACCACAAGACTTACCTCACTTTAATAATGGATACAGCAGTGCAAAGCAAACAGTTAAAGGTTTGGGAGGAGAAACATGCAGACAAACGCCGCTTTTTAAGTTTACAAACAAATTATCCTCCCAAGAAAGGATAACAAATGACACAAATGTCATTAAAAAAATTATTCATATACACCGTTCTCAATCTTAAATTTTAAGGTACGAATATGACCAAGACTACTGGTTGAAAAATGATCAAGACCCCTGAATGAAGGATCAAGCAGCATTCCAGACGGCACTCCACTTACACACCTGCCCTGAAAGTGTTATACACGCCCGTCTCACTTTCACAGGCATTTTTCTGAGAGTGTGGATAAAACAAAGGCGTCATAATCCGGTGTTTGAGGTTTCCAGTGTAATACATAGCAGGCCTACTGCTGAGCATCTCTGCAACAGGATCTAAACAAAGTATCTTGGCGTCGGAACTCATGTCTACCTGCAGAACAACAGTCCGACACACTGTCCATTGACAGCATCCTTAAAATTCTGTACGTTTCCCAACCATATGAGTGGCACAGAAGAACAGATTGAGTTCACAGTCTGTGTGAAATGATACTAATTGCCTCTAGCATTTTTATAACAGTGATTCATAGCGGACCGAGCAGATAATTGACCCTGGAAAGGAAGTCAAGTGCTGCTTGGTCCTTCAGGGTATGCCGGGGGCACACGTAAGCGTGCATCCTGCAGATTCCAAGTTCCTATTGTTACACCTTCCTGCAAAACACAGCGGCCACACTGATATCTGCTGCAGTTCGACATGCAAACCTCGCCCTTAGTAACATTTCACTTTTAAATATTGCAATTTAAGTGAAATATTAAACTTTAGCATTAAAACCCAGATAACAGAAAACTAAAGAATGAAGCAAAATTAATTCAAAGGAAGTAAAACCTTAATAAAAAAACAGCAATACTCCAAGAGATTTTAATATCACAAAAGCATAACCTGTACACAATGTGTAAAATTATGTAAGCATATTTTTGACATAACATTCTCAATTTCAGAACAATATTATAAAATCAGCTTAATGCAAGACTAACTGAATATTTAACATAACTGAATCACGAGAAACAAATTCAGTGAAAATTGAAAGCTCTTACAGACTTCAAAAGGAGCCAGAATTAAAGACCATTTTCAGAAGCAGTGGTCTCTGGAAACCTATCAAACATTAGACCACAAAGCAAAATATGAAAAGCCAATCAAAAATTAAGTAAAATTTAATATGTCATAGTAGAATCAATGTGTAAAAAAAAGTGCACAAGTTTACATTATTGGAATGTCATGTCAGCTACAAAATTCTCTGTCCTTAAATTTAACTTTAATAAACATGGCCATACTTAAGGTCAAGTCTAAACATCCGATAATTGGCCATTTAAAAACGTTTGTGAAAGTAAAGTAAAATAAAACAGATGCCATGGAGACGATGGCCCATTACTGACAACAAAACTAAAGGTATTCAACTTCACCCAGGAGAACTTTGTTAAACTGGATAACACCCTGTCCGGCGAGATCATTTACATCCAGCAACGTACTTAATTTAAGGTTTCGTATAAAAAGGACATTTTCTGAATTACCCAACCCAGGTCAATTATAGCTGGTTTATGGCGGGCTGAGCCCCATGAGGTAATCTGCGAGTTCCTCTGAGGCACACTGCTCCTCCATGCACGTTTCTCATGTGGGAAGGCCAGCCACCTCACAAGGGCAAAAGCCTCACAGCCGCAGCGCAAAGAGGGGGTCCAACTATGCCGGGAATTTCAGCATGTGGCCACAGCAGAGCCTTTACGGAACACAGAGCCCCGCTGGCGCAGAAAGCAGAAGATGAGGATTAACGGAGGCCGGCAATGGCTGAAATACACAGGACTGCCCTGAATGCATCCTGCCAAGAAGTTCACCAAAGCAGACGCTTCCTCCCCCTTGCTAATGAGACGTCTTCAGGCTCAGATGACTGACATACTGTTTTTATTCCGCTAGATGTCCTGCAGCAAAGCACCAAAGATAAATATGGCCACATTTTCATATCTGACAGCTAAAAAGACCTGCCCAAAAGAGGCTTTCATTTTAAAGAGACTAGAGAAACCCCCCCCACTGCCAAAAGTCTTTGCTGCATGTCGACGTTCTACCAGCCACCTAGTCCAGCATTGATGTGCTGCACAAATTGGCCACATCGAATTTTAGCCCAAAGGTCAAAGACTGCTTTAATTTCATTGCTGCTTTCAGTAATCGGCCTCACCACCGCCCAACCTGGTATTCTGAAGGCAATATCCCAATACCAAATTTACAACATTTGACAACCATTTCACTCTTCACTTGCACATTCTTCACTTTCACTCACAGCCATGGCCGACAAATGGCTACACACATTCAGCAACTCATCCTTTACTTCAAGATGTACAGGAATGCAAACACTGAATTAATTCTCTGATGCGACAGCAATCTTTAGAGGCATCAGATTGCAAATTTTTAAAGACCAGCCCAAAGACAAAAGCAACACAAATTAATCCCCTACAGTCTCATCTGAAGTCAAGTGCGCATACTCATGCATCTTCTGAGATCAGACCTGTACTCATAACCCTCATATGCTGGGCCAGCAGTATCCAACTACTCGTCGACTGAAGTTAAGCTTCTCAGCACAAGAGTCTTTCCCTCCACAAACAGCTGCATGCAATTAAAGCCATCTCCGCTGCCCGGCTGACGGTCTGGGAGCCATACCAACTGGCAGTGAAATCATAGCCTTCACTCAGACCGGTAAACACCCCATAAACACACAGGGATGTTTTACCATACCTTTACCTTAAATTGTTTATTCGCAGGGCCGACAGAAATGCCCCCAGCAAAACCTATTAAATCCATTCTTCCCAGCTTGTTAAAGGGTACAAAGAAATTGGTACCTGTGACACACTGCTGACGTCACTACAGCCATCACAAGTGGTTGGTGTTTTTTTTTTTTTTTTTTTTTTTACAGCAAGCATACGAAGAAATATTTAGAATTCGTATTATGAGGGGAGGGGCCTCTCACACTTACCAGGCCGGCGATGGGCGTGGACAGCCTGTTGACTCGCTTAATGATCCCTGGTTTTATCCTGTTGATCAGACTGAAAAGAGAATGAGTAGAGGTGTGATGCTGAGCACTAGTGGTGCCGGAGTGGCTATCGGGCCGCTCCGGCTTCCTCTGAGGCCCGGCCGCGTGGCCACGGCTTTGTCACATCTGCAGGAATCCAGGGAAGAACAAGGACACCATAGCTGGGGACAGACAGACTCCGGTGTCACCCGTCAGGAGCAGTATGACATTTCAGATGGATCATGGGAAAGTACCACCAAGTTATATTTAAGTTACACTTATTATATTCTTAAATTGCCTGGCTGTTAGCATCCTGCCATGCCTGTTCCCACAGTGTTTTAAAAGTATAACTGGAAACGCCAACATTAATTAAAAAAGAAAAAAAAAAAATCAAACTACTGTTGATGTTGGCAGATAAAGGGACAGACGTGACCTTTCATAAAAGTATCCGAAAAACAAAACTACTAAATTACCTTAAACGTAGCCAGAGACTTAAACGGGATTCTTAGTGGGCATTGAACAAATCCCCCTTTCAGCACAAGAAAAAAAATCTAACACTTAGGACATTAATCGACATAGTTAGCATTTAGTAGGTTTAATGAATAAAATAGACAAATGTGTGATAGAGTGTGATAGAATTAAAATGTGGTAATGAGTCACTATTTTGCCTATTCCCGCATGCAATAATTTTAGCTAATGTTGAAGTGCCATTTCAGGAGGGCTGGTTTGAGGGGAGTTCATTTTATTCCGGCAAAAAATTCAGGAAGCCACCCCCCTCCAGGAAAGGACTGCAGCCAAAGCAGCCCAGTCGTGGGAGTGCAACTGAACAGCTGGCAAAATTGCCCTGTTGTTCCGGTCCAAAACGCACGCACGTCGGTAAAGGGCTCGGCCCAAACCCCCCTGTTAGCAGCGCATTTACCGGAATCTGCCGTTCCCTCCCCAAAGCCCGGCTGGCCAGGAGCTCGAAATCATTTCCCCAGTGGAGAGTGTCAGGTGTCCGTTCCTGGCAAGGGCTTACACCGAGCACCTCTTTGGAACAGCTGGCGTTCCACACGGTACAGCCAGGTTGGTCTTCATTAAACCTTAAAGCCAGCGGCACGTAATGGAGGTTAAGCCGCTCACAATACGGAAAGATGCTGGCTTTACGGTTTCCAGTGACAAATGCCAGCTTAGTGCAGCCCTACCCCGGCACTTCCTAACAGATGTTTGGAAGCTCTCATGTAAAACTACAAAAGGTGTAAGAGACAATCACGGTGTACAATGACGATGTAGCTAAATACTCAGCCTAGACTGTTAATTAAAGGTTTCCCTTCTGAAATGCCATCCTGGGAAATGCGGGTAATACGTTAAGCTATGGGGGGGGAGCTGAAAATGAAGGCAGACGTTACACACGCAGCCGAACTCGTGACGGACTTACTCGCACAACAGGACTCCATTCTCCAGTGCCGTTCGAAAGTCCCGGTGCCCGAATTTCTTCTTGGTGACCTCCTGTGTAAAGCAGAGAGAAGATTCATTGGAGAAAGAAGCAGCAGACGTTCAAAGCGTTACCCATTTCCTGCAGAGTTCAGAGGACTGAAACCGTAGCCCGACGCCCTTAGTCAGGGAGCCCCCGTTTGGAGCTTGCTTCTGCCCAACTCTGTGTGCTGTTCTCCAGAACACAGTGCTGGAGATGATCTGCCAAGCCACAGAGGGTGGAACCATCTGGGGAAATGTCAGAATTCGCCGACGTGTAGGCCTCATGCCTTCCCGATCACCCCCAGCCCATCGGGAAAGGACGGAGAGAAGCAACGGTGCATTACTGCAGATGTGTTTTCGGTTGACACGATTAAAAACCGGCAACGAACCCTAGCGTTGATGCCAAACCAAGTCAACAATCAAGATGACATTTAGTATAAAGATCGTACAAAGGACGTCATTTGTCTGTTCTAAATATAGCCAAATGACACAGCCTGTATCCCTCTGAATGATTTTAATCAGTGGAGGTGAAAGGCTATTTTACGTCACAGACAAACCTGTGTAACGGCGTGACACGCCTTTCTAGAGGTTACCACCTGACCAAACAAACTCGCCCACTTGGGCATCCAGCTTCCATCTCATTTCGCTTGATCCAGGCAGCAGCAACTGCACATAATTAAAACATACAAACTACAGCAGAGCCCGTCCTTGACATGCCCAGGGAATCTTCTGAAGCCCAGGGTGAGCCATAAGTGGAAAGATTTGGGCTGAGCTTGTAAGGGCGCTTTGTCCTTCGCAGATCCATTTAAAGTGCAGTGTCCAAAGGACACAGTTCATTTGGTGAGAAACTGCAGGATACAAATGAACCACTCTGCCAGACACGCTTTTCCACAAGCATAACCATATAACTGTTCCTTATTATAGCCATCCACCTGAAACCTACAAACTGCCACCAGTACGATTAAAATGAAATAAATGCATCTGGCTGAATATATAAAAGCTCTCTTTATAGGGGGGTAAAAAGCATAAAATCTTTTATGCTGTGAAGGTTACTTAGCATTATACCCAGGGCACAAGTCGCAAACATATTATATACGGCAAGATCACGAGCAGCACTACACTAGTGTCACAGCTGGCATATGAAACTCTGACCCCTGCTGTTCTAAACAGAGAATGATTCCGATGCGATCCTGCAGTCAAACACTATGGGCCAGAACTGGGGCATCGCTGCTGAGAGAGCAGGCCGCTACAGGACGGAATTTAACCAAGCATAAAAAAAAAAAACCTTTAAAGTAACAATTAACATGAAAAAGGGATATTACTAGAAGAATTGATTTACTTAAAAATGCATGTGTACGTAAAACTGGGAAACCCACACCAGAAAATGAATTCTATTAAAAGATTTAAGCATGTTTTTCTTAGAAATTCTTCTGTATTATTATTCTGGAATCTCTGAAAACATGGTCTGAGCCCAGCATATTTTTGTAAATTGTAAATGAGCAATGAAGGCTGGCTCCAAGCCAGCGACCAGCATTTGTTTGTCAAATTTACAAATAAAAGCTTTCATTATATGCCTCAACTGCTTATCGCAATATCTTTAATTTTAAACTGTATTTAAACAATTACTCAAGAGAGCAGGAATCTATGGAATTGTTGAACTTTTTTCCTTCTTTAACTTTGGTTACTGCCTTCATGGCCTAGGAACGCGACATCATTACACGTTGGTCTTCCCTAACAGTCTCAAGCTGTGATTCACACATTACTCCACGACGCGTCTCGTTCCGTTTGGTCTAATCCTCGATAATATGCATGGCTTCCAAACTCGAGCACCCAGGTTGCCAGAGAAACGTCACAGCAGCAAGGTCAGAAGGTCCAATTCCACATACTGATGCGAATCTGCCTAATTAAGGGTCTGTGTTCAGGCGCAGCGCCATGTGACAGACAGCTGAGAAGCGCTTTGCGTGACATGTGCGGCAGGTCTTTTACCTGGATCTGTAAAATACAACTTAGTGTGTTTTTCACGTAAATGTGGCAATAGGTTTGGGGTAAGTCACAAACAGCATTACAAACAAGTCCACCAATAAAACAATGCACAGAAAAATAAAGTTTATTTATATTATTATATTTTTTATTTATATTATATTTATATAATTATTTATATTTAACAGACGTATTAAAATGACCTTAACATCCTTTACAGTAGGTTCTCAAACTACTGCATTCCGGGACAAAACAATTGTCAACAGGACATATATGGGCAATTATTAAAAAAAAAAAAGAATAAAATTAATTTAAAAAAGCACACACAGTCATATATATGTGACTGAATTCATTCATAATTATCCTCAAAGATATAAAACCCATCAAAAATTCCTAGTAGTATTATTGGATTCCACAGAAGAGAGAGAAGGTGCTTTATAACACCAAAAAAAAAAAAAGACACATACCTGCTTTTGCGACAATAGATGAACTACTAGCCTCTATTCAAAAGAAGGTGGCACGGACGCCACTGCGCTCCCGGGTTTCGAGAAATGAAATAAGCTTTTAATCACAAGGTGTCACCAGATTCCATACCACGCACGAGAAACCAACACGTCTTAATTACAGGATGGCTGTGCCACGCATGTGAAAAACTTCCAAGCCATGAAGAAAAATAACATTTAGGCATTCATATGGGAATAAATGGAATGCCCCCCCCCAACTGCTCAAAGCTTGAATGCTCACCAGTTAAAACTACAACCGACCCCATTGTTCGCTCATGCAAAGACAATGGGCCACTTGGAGAAAACCAGGAACACACTGATCACTAATCTGCATCAAAAATACGAACCACAGCAAGTCATAAAAAGACAATTTAAACTATAAAAAGCTGCAAGTCCTAAACCGAGTAAGGGAGGGAGAAAGGGAAACGGTCGAGCTTCCTCAGGAACGCGATTATGCTTTGGTCAGTTTTATTATAGTGCATCCGACTTTCCAAAGTTATAGATGACTGTTTCACAGGGCGGCAACAGACCTGCCGGGCACAAGTATCGGGAAACGTTGCAGAAATAGCCATGAATTTTCAGCAAGATGTCACATTTTTAGCTAGGCTGAGGCAGGAAAAGGTGGAAGAATTTTTGGTAAGACATTTGTTTTGACTGCAACCAGCCAAAATAAAGTAAAAACGCGGCCAAAATCGAAAATAGGTTTGCAATGGTCAGCACTTGTGTAGGAAAGACAAACACTGTAATTCAATATGGAAATATAATCCTACTGAAAGTTACTTTACTGGTATTAGGTGCACCTGCCGTGCATACCAGTGCCGTCTTTAAAAACAGACGAAATATTACTCTGCTCTGCCAATAAATGGAATGCGTGACCTAGGACAATTAACTATCGGAACTATTTCAAAATAAAGTTACTTGTAAAAAAAAAAAAACTAAAGTGTTGTATAAAAAGAAATGATCAAAAATGAATGTCCAATATGTAAATAATCTATGAATCAATTTACTGTACAGTGGTGGTGAATGTAAAGTAAAAAAAAAATAAATAAATAAAAAAAAGATGCATCTTACCTTTGCATCAAGTGTCCAGAAACAGAAAACTTCACAAAGTTTCAGAATGATTTTCACATTCTCCACGAGGCACCAGTACAAAGGTAAGTTCCTCTGAGGGGCAGAAGCATGCACAGTTAACTACCAAGTTAACTAGAAATACACAGCAGACCTGGAACAGGTGAAAGTGACCTCTGACCAGCTAATTAGCTGGCCAGCTTCCAAACTGCTAGCAAAACGAAATGGTTTTTCATAAAGGCTACAGCAACTAAGACACTATTACCTTTAACAAGAGGATTCAGGCAAAGGGCTAAGCTTTGTTGTTTAAGAAAACACCAAAGATTTTGTGAATTTGATAAGAAAAATAATTCAAGTTCTTAATATTATTATATTATCAAATTATTATTATTCGGACTAGATTTGTGTTCTGTCTGACCACAAAAAAGCTGATTATTAATGGTAGAAGCAGCGAGATGTGCAGAACAGCACTTCATGCAAGTGCTTTGAAAGATGACCTCATAGACGATAACCAGTGCCTGCCACAGACCAGACACACCCGGGGGAAAGGGTAAAAAACAATCCCAAAGAGCACTTAAATCATTCCTAATTTCAGGCAACAGCGCACAGTGAGCTGACAAATCGCCACACATAAATCTTAAGGTCTCTTACAACAAGCAGTGACTCTTATGACTAGCCACAGTTGCTACTGTGTCTGCGGCGTGCATGCAGTTTATCCTAAGAGGCCAGTCAGACCCCCAAGGGGGTAATAGGGTCGTGCTGGTGGTGGGGGGGGGGGGGTCAAAGGCGCACAACGATAAAACCCAACTGAGGAATGTTTCCATGTGACGCATTCCAGACAGTTTACCTGACTCCAACAGCTCAGCCCCCCCAGAATGCCACCACCGGAGTGCAAATGTGCCCCGGGGCTTAAAAAATAAGTTAATCATTCGCCAGGGCAACCAGTGGCTCCCCAGTAGAACAGGGGGGGGCGGGGGGGGGGGGGGGGGGCGGGGGGGGGGGGGGGGGGGGGGGGGGGGGGGGGGGGGGGGGGGGGGGGG
>JAODKN010000001.1:41660981-41673814 GCA_026774425.1 Petrocephalus zakoni | reverse complement strand
CGTCACGCGGTGAGCGGAGCCCCCCGCCCCCCCCCCCCCCCCCGCCCCCCGAACAACTTTGTCCCTGTCGACTGTATCTGTTGCTGCAGTGAGATCCTGACACTGCTTTACATGTTGTTCTTGTTGGATTCTGACGGACGGGACGGCTCCTCTCTGTCTCTGCATGTAGCTCGTCTAATTGCCCCCAAGAACCAAGGTGGTGTTCTGTTCTCATATGTAGTCTTCTTTGTGTGTCAGTGTCAGCCTAATTGTGTGGACTAACCTTTTTCTCTTCCGGCAAAATTTTTGTATTTTTTTAATCCCTTTTAGTTGTTGAGGCTGATAATTTGTTGTCCGTCAATTGATACCGCTGTCGTAAATTATTATAACAAGCTTTGGTAAAAAAAAAAAAAAGTACTTATGTTCTTTAGTATTGTGTGATGGACAGCTCAGGAAGCTTAAGGACACGTGTGTGTATGTATGTGTGTGTGTCTGTGTGTGTGTGTGTGTGTGTGTATATATATACATATATATTATACACACATGTGTATATGTATATATAAACAATATATATATATATATATATAAATATAATAAATAAAGTACATTTTTCAGTACCCACTAGATATCTTGTCGTTAAATTAGAACTTTCTGACGTACATATGACCTGTTTGTAAGCTTTAAGATGCCGTTTCAGTGTCAGTGCTGCACTTGTCCCTGGCTGCTGGTCTGCTGGCTGTTTAGCCCCGCAGTGAGGAATGTGGCATCTGTCTACAGTCACGTCGTTCAGATTCACAGAACGTCGTTCAGATTCACAGAACGTCGATATGCGCAGGCTGCGCATCTAAGCACACGAGAGTGCCCCCTGAGTAGCCGCAAGGCAGCACCCGCAGAATAATTCATGGGGGCTTGGAAGGCCTGAATGTTATGTACTTAGAATCACGTTGCCGGAGACCATCTCTTTTCGTTTTCGATTGGTATTTTCTGTTCTACAGTTAGGTCTTCCTGACATTTAGTTTCACTTTTATTTTTTCTGAAGCAAAACATGACGGCATTAGTTATCTGCTGATAAGTCACCACAGTCTTACTGATTAATCTTATCGGGACTTTTGCACCATAAACGCATTGTCAGCCTAGCAGGAGGCTTTAGTGAGTCTGTGCTCACTTTGGCCTCTTTTTGCTGCTGAAACACACAAGCTAATTGAGGTCAGTTGCAGACGAAAGGTGATTAATGGGAGGCGCCCAGCGGCCAGCTGGCTCCGGTGTCCGGCTCAGTCCTGCAGCATCATCTGGGTGTCATTTGGTAATGGGGTTGAATGGCTGCCCCTTTTTTCCTGTTCTGTTTTTTGGCCTACTAAAATCATCTACATATCTCACTGTAGCTCACTTGAAAAAATAATTTTTTCAATTTATTGGAAAAATTGTTATCCGAGGTGTGAGCGAACTAAATTAAGATAGGAGTTCTCTGAATGTTCACAAATTAAAATTCTGGCTTGACGACATACGTGAGGGACATCTGTGCAATGTTGGGAGCACGTGTGTTGAGTGTCATGAAATTATGTGTGGGGTGGCATGTTTAACAGTAACACCACACTAACATCTTTCAGCAGTTACCCCTAAGCTAACGCTTTTTCCTCGCTCTAAACCGTTGTATTCTTCCACCAGATAATGAGCAGATGTTGATGGTGTCATGTTGTTATCCAAACAGTCGTTATAATGGTTTTCTGTTTAGTGGATTGTTGAAGATTAAATCTATATTCAGTGGTCACTTTATTAGGTACATGTGCTTGGTGAAGTAAATCACACGCGGCTTCAAATAGCAAGGCTCATGGCTGCAACTCGATAAATAAAATGGCCGGATGTCAGGGTACAGTCACAGTGTGACGAAGGATTACAATGGGCCCCGGGTGCGATCTAAGCAACATTCAGTGTAGCAAGATTGCTGCCACCAAATGTAGTACTAGTGTCTCGAGGCACCCTCTGGGGATTTTTGCATGTTTGATGAAGAAGAAAAAGAAAACATGCATTCAGCAGCTCATCAAGTATCGCGATTCACGAGATCTTCATTGTCAGCCCATCGCTATACATGTGCACATCGGGGATGAAGTGCTCTTCCTGAGCCCCATGGTGCTACTTTTGGTCCTGAGCAATACCAGTGTAACGGTACGCAAAGTTTACTGTTCGGAAGAAACTGCGGGTTCGAGTTCACATTTCGGAACAATTCCGGTACAGCAGGGAAAGAAATTTATCATAAAATATGAATATCCACGGACAATTTAAGAAATTGTTGTAAATAAAAGGCATTACATATGTCGGTGTGTCTATCACTAAACCTGACAGATCCTTATTTGCATATCGTAAATGTGAATATGCAAAATGATCAAAAATATAACATCCTAACAATGATAATGAGCTAAATCCCATCTAAATGCTGTGTTCGCTGCTACCAAGCATGATCTGTAGCCATAAACTCCCGATTTAGCCGTAGTTGTAGTAAAAAAAAATATTTATACAATGACTAGATGATTTGCTATATACTGTACACCATGCAAAAGGGACACGAAGACCAGACACGGCTGTGCAATAACCTGGTGCAAACAAAATACACTGAATGAACAATGCGTCAAACTTTGAACCACTTATGGATGCAGAAGTGGGTCATACCCAGTATTAGGTAGCCAAACCTAATAAAGTGGCCACTGAGAGTCATTATCTGTTATTAGATTTATTATGAGGACCTGCTTTTATCATTTACTTATAGGTATTATGGGTACTGTATTTCAGTGATGTATGTAGAGATCTGAGATATGTTCTTAGATTACGTGTTCGAGTTGTGATGTGAAGTATGGGCAGAATGAAAAATGATTGGTTCAGAGAGAGAACCAATCAGACTGTAGAGGAGGTGGGTCCAAGCAGCTTGAGGAACCAGGACCAAGACATCTGATTGATTAGTCTGACATCTGACACAAGATCAGATTGGTTATCTCTGTGAACCAATCATTTTTCATTCTGCTCTCAGAACATGTTTGTGTAAGTAAAACTCCCACGAGTGTCAAGAATGCTACGCGGAGCAGGGCTGTTCGGCCGAGGTGCCAAGAAGCGAGCCAGTGGTTTGCTCTTGACTAAGCCTAAGTGTCCCGCGTTTGTGTTCCCCCCTGACCGATTGTCTTGGCTCCTTTCCGTTACAGTCATGACGAGGCCAGGAAGGGCGCCTTGTCTGGCAGTGACTCCCTGAGCTCCTTCGCGCCTCCCACCGCTCCGCGCCGTGTCTCCTGGCGTCAGAAGATCTTCCTCCGTGTGGCCTCCCCCATGAGCAAGCCTGCCAGCTCCATGCCGCATCCAGGTCTGCACGGAACGCCGGCCCTCCCAGGCATCTAAGATGCTAAAATGCCGATAACCTTAAATCTTGTAAGCTCCACTGCCAGTGTTTTGGGGTCCTCCACTTCTTCAGGAGGCTGAGCCCCCCTAAGGGTCGGATCTTCAGTCACGTCAGCAGCTGATTGGGGGATGGCAGGACTCGTCTCACCCCACCCTGTTTCTCTGCTGGGGGGGTGTTGGGCCAGATGGTCTGGATGGAAGCGAGCTCCTGCCTCTTTCCCGACGGGCCTCCGCACAGGATGGGGAACCCCTGGCAAGCCTGCTGCCCTGTGGCCCATCGGGCCCCAGCCAGGGCCACCGGGGGGCCCCTGCTGACTACAGGGCCCTGTGGAAGAAGGCCATCCATCAGCAGATACTGCTGCTGCGCATGGAGAAGGAGAACCAGCGCCTGGAAGGTGGGGTTCAGCTTCCAAGTCCCGCCTCCTTCCTCCGCCTCTAACCATCATTGCTCAAAGCTGGAGTCAATGTGCAAGATGTATGGAAAGATAGGAATTGTTACTAAACTCATTTGTTGCCTGAACCGAAGTATCTCTTTCCGATATGACACTCCATTCTTGTCCTTCTGGGTGCTGTCTAATAAATGTACATTAAATAATAAAGCAGGCTGGTGATGTAACTGCATAAAACACGAGTTTCTTCACTGACCATGTTATTCTTAATTCCCCTGATACAAGTGCAGGAGTCTTCCATTGTATGGCAGTAATTAACGGGTTATTGCCTTCTAGAGGACGAGTTTTGTGTTGTCACCCTTATTTCCGAGAGGATGCGTCTTCCATGTTTCTCTGTACTATTGATGAATTGGAATGTTTACTGCAAGACAGACTAGATCTTTGCTTACGCCTGCCGTGTTTAGTGCTATTTTTGATTTGTGGTGATTATTTATATATATATATATAGTCTGTATTGGATAAGTGACTATGGAAAATATGTGTGGAATATATGTGCAGTATGACATGACTTGCCTGTCTGTGTTCCCCGGATCGGGATGTCGGCTATAAAGCGCTCCCCGGATCGGGATGTCGGCTACTAAGCGCTCCCCGGATCGGGATGTCGGCTATAAAGCGTTCCCCGGATCGGGATGTCGGCTATAAAGCGCTCCCCGGATCGGGATGTCGGCTATTAAGTGCTCCCCGGATCGGGATGTCGGCTATAAAGCGCTCCCCAGATCGGGATGTCGGCTATTAAGCGCTCCCCGGATCGGGATGTCGGCTATTAAGCGCTCCCCGGATCGGGATGTCGGCTATTAAGCGCTCCCCGGATCGGGATGTCGTTTGACTGCCCCATTGGCTTACCGTGGCTCCTTTTCCCTGACAGCCAGCAGAGATGAGCTGCACATCAGAAAGATGAAGCTTGACTATCAGGAGGTGGGCCAGTGCTCCAAAGAGGTCCTGGCTGTATGGGAGAAGAAACTGAGTGTCCCCGGCAGGTCCCAGATCCAGTGGGACAAGGAGGAGATCTATAACACCCTTTGCCAAGGTGAGAGCTGCCTGAAGGTCGCTGACCGCTCACCAGTTTCTTCGTCCTCCTCAAGCCAGCTGGCCATTGAGTGTCCCTCGCTGTTTGTAGGCGTGCCCAAGAACCGGCGTGGCGAGGTGTGGCACCTGGTTTTTCAGCAGCAACGCCTGCGGCATCGTCTACCCTGCAGGCCGCAGCCTCCGGACGTCTCCTACCAGGACCTGCTCAAGCACCTGACTGCTCAGCAGCATGCCATTCTGGTGGACCTGGGTGTGTGCTTGTAAAGGGGGGGCATGGGGTACTCTGAGGGGTGTCTTGGAATGGAGGCTGAGGTTCTGTTGCTATCGGAATTAGGGTAAATACGAGATGCCGACTCGGAGGTCGCACACAAATGCCCCGTCGATTTGTGCTGTTGAGTAGGAAATTTGGAATAAAATTTCGTACCTGAGTTGGGATGACCTTCAACCTTTTAACATGGCAGAGAAGAGGACACTTTCCGCTGTGCGTGGTACATACCTGTTTATTTTTAGCTATACAACTTTTGATAGCTGTTGCTTGTCTACATCTGTAATCTGAGTACACTTTACTTGATAGATAATGATGCATAGCATTGTTCTATGTGTTTTATGGAATCAATATAGGATTTTGCATCCGCCGATTTTTAGGTTAGCTGTGACACTCGGATATGACGTACACATAGTTCTGGGAAGTAGCACCTTCTGACTAACGTGAATGCTGCATTAATCCCTCAGCGAATCCTGCTGGTTATGATTACTACTGAAGCATTTTTAGCTTAGGTATAAAAACAGGATGCCCTAGATGGGACGGTGTGGGGCTGACTGGGTTAGGGCTTGTGCCTGTAATGGGAAGGTGGCCAGTTCAGATCCCATGGCTGGCCCTTGGGGACGGCCCTTAACACCAGTTACTCCAAGTCCTGGCTGACCCTGCTCTGTAAACTGTGCATCACTTTGGATAAAAGCATCTGCTAAATGAATGTAAATGTAATACATAAGAAATAAGTTAGAGATGTAGGTCAGTATATGTATGAGGAGATGTTCTCCTGGAGAGAACTGGAGCAGGCATTGCTGTTGACTCACTTTGTGGTGTGAATCGAGGCTATTCTGGTTAGCAGAGAAAACGAATCTCTTGGAAGTTCCTGCCGCAACGTGTGAAATAAGTGCACTTTTACTGTATGGCGTGAAGTGCAAAGTTTTGAAGTATGGCTCACCTGACTTATGAAAACCTCAGGAAAATTGCTAGAGTTTACCGTTTTATATTCCACTGTCGATTTTGCTTTGAGGTTGTAGCTCCGCCCCCCTGTGTTGCCATAGGTCGGACTTTCCCCACCCACCCATATTTCTCCGCCCAGCTGGGCCCGGGGCAGCTGTCCCTCTACAACCTGCTGAAGGCCTACTCCCTGCTGGACACGGAGGTGGGCTACTGTCAGGGCATCAGCTTCGTGGCCGGCCTGCTGCTGCTGCACATGAGTGAGGAGCAGGCCTTCGACATGCTGAAGTTCCTCATGTACGACATGGGCTTCCGTCGGCAGTACCGGCCAGACATGATCTCCCTGCAGGTCCGTAAACGGCTTTCTTCCCTCTTGCTATCTACTTTAGCCACTTGCCTTGAGTTAATTTGTGTGTTCCGGTGGTGTTAAGCCAGGTCATGCTTCCCAGCCAGCCTGATTTTCCCCCATCACCAGGTGGCAGACTTAAAGCAGTTTTATACTTGACTGGTGCTAGCTCCTATCTCATGAATTATTTTGGTTTGATGATGCGACAGCAGTACTCTCACCACATAGTAGCTAAGGTGGTGAAGGGACAGGAGAGAATTCACCAGTTAGATATAGGGGATTTATTAGGAGGGCAGAATTTAAAGGGCCATAGTAGGCAATTGTAGCCAGGACATCGGCCTACCACCCCTACTCCTTTATAAGATGCCCAGGGGTCTTTCATGGCCTCAGATTTACATCTCATCTGAAGGACGGCCCCATTTTTAAAGCACAGTGTCCCTATGACTGCTCTGGGGCATGGGGATCCACAACAAACCACACAACACCTCTTCCAGCAGCAACCAAACTTTCCCAGTTGGTCTCCCATCCAAGTACTGGCCAGGCCCAAAGATGCTTAGCTTCAGATGGATAATCTAGTGTGAACTGCAGTTCATATGGCTGCTGCCAGTTTGATGGTAGAGTTAAAATTGAATCAGAGAAACGCATGGATAACTTGGAGCAGTGTGTTGCTCTGCAGTTTTGAGACCTGTGCTCATGTCCAGAAGTTCATGGGTTCAAACCCTGTGGCCGGCAGAGTAATCATATCCCCGTTGGGCTCCTGAGCGAAGCCCTAGACCTCGACTGCTACAGGGACACTGGTTCTCCTTGATCTCTGTCCTCACTCCGTATGTTGCTTTGGACCAAATGCTGAACAACCACCTGCTGAATGGGCCATCTGCCAACAGTCAAAGAGTCTTTCATCTCTTTTGCTGTGGTAAAGAATAAGTGGCAGATGACTGTTTGTTTCCTAACTGTGTGCAGTGTATTTGTAGGCTGGGTTGCAGTGACGGGAAGTCGCCAGTGATGGGTTCCTTTGTTCTTGGGTTGGGATTGATATTTGACGTCTTTGACTACAGATACAGATGTACCAGCTGTCTCGCCTGCTGCACGACTACCACCGAGAGCTCTACAACCACCTGGAGGAGCATGAGATCTGCCCCAGCCTCTACGCTGCCCCCTGGTTCCTCACCCTCTTCGCTTCCCAGTTTCCCCTGGGTTTTGTGGCTCGAGTCTTTGGTACATACCACCCTGGACTCTTGTGATTTTTTTTCTTCTTTTTTATTGTTTTAGACCATCACTTTTTCCAGTGTAGCTTTCCAGTATTTTTTTTTAATATAAAGACATGATAATTCCACTTGAGAATCATGAAAAGACCATGAGAAATGTTTAGGATAAGTTCAGATTTAATCTCCTAGCAAGATTGTCTGTGGATGTACAGGAGGGAAAGAGGGTCCTGCAGGTAATGTGTGTTAGTTTTACATGCGGCTTTCTGTGTTTCTGCAGACTTCCTGTTTATCCAAGGCACAGAAGTGATCTTTAAGGTAGCCCTGTGTTTGCTGAGTAGCCATGAAGGGGAGATAATGGAATGCGACAGCTTTGAGGCTATTGTGGACTACCTTAAAACTACCATCCCCAACCTGACTCAGGACCAGATGGAGCAGACAATGAAGCAGGTGCAACTTTACAGGCTGTGTTTACTGATCCCAGTCTCATTGGGGATGTGTATATACTGTACACTACTCACTTTTTAATGGACACTCAGTGTTACTTTAGCATAGATATAATAATTCCTACAGCTTTTATTATTAATTAATTATATTGTTTGGAACAGTCACCTTGAGTATAGCTCAGGTACCGTCTGTATGAACTACCTGTATTTGCCAAATAAGTGCCATATGTTTGCAAGTGACCTTGAGTCACAGTGAAGTAAGTCCCATACAATCGTGTGTTGGTGTGATGACATCAAGAATGTGGACAGTAGTTAATCCTTTTTAAATTTTTTAAAATGCAGGTAATTATGCAAAATGTAGATTAGTAATATTTTTTGAAATCGCATGATGATGGTGGTGCTAAATTTATTTCCTTTATTGCACTGAATGTTTCAATGATATATTTTCATTAATAATTTGTGGTGAAATCAGGCTGCGTAAAAGCTTACAAGGCACAAGCGAACAACTCTGTGGTCCTCCAGGTTTTAGAGATGGACATCTCCAAGCAGCTCAATGCCTACGAGGTAGAGTACCACGTGCTGCAGGACGAAATGCTGGACTCCACAACCCTGCCCGATGACATGGACCGCCTGGACAAGTTGGAGAAGACCAATGCACAGCTGAAGAAGCAGAACATGGATCTGCTGGAGAAGCTGCAGGTATGGCACAAGCTGATGCGTGCCTGCCAGTTCATTGTCTCGCGTGCCGCTTGTACTGTAACCTACCAGCAGGTGGAGCCAGAGCTTAGACTCCCTGCATATGCGATGAGACAAAGAAAAAGATTACTTTTGCTTTATCGCAAACTGACTAGTACAGATGAGACCGGAGTATAGGTCAAGGCTGATATAGTGTTAGGGCATCAAATTTGCAAATTACTTAGATGCAACTAAGACCCTTTGAAGCAATTTGCCCCAGTAGTCTCCAGGGTTCAAAACCCTTAGTCTTCTGATGAATTGCAGCGATATAAAATACATTATACAAATTATCAATACAGTTGTTTCCATTTATCAGTGGCGTGAAAGGTAGGCAAACTCAGACCATTGCATTTGTTCTTTGTCGCAACCTTAGTCAACCAACTGACATTCCCGCAAGGGCAGATTTGGTGAAGGTGTGTAATTTGCATTTTAGAAATGGTCTCTGAGAGTGAGGGTGTGTGCTTTGTCTCCTGCAGGCTGCTCGTGGTAAGATCCAGAGCTTAGAGGTGAACATGGAGAACTTTTTTTTGCGGGAGAGCAAGATGAAGCACCTGATTCGCTCTCTGGAGCAGGAGAAGGCGGCCTACCAAAAGACCATCGAACGCATGCGCAGCGCGCTGCCCCCAGACGTGCTGTCGGATGTGGAGCTGGTCCAAATCAAGCCTGGCTCCAATGGTAAAGCCAAAAAGCCATGATGCCTTTGCAGCAGCCGTCCATTGTTGCTGTCCTAGATGAATACACCAATATCCAAAAGAGAATTGGACTTAACAAAAGGGAATATTGGAGGGATGACGTTTGCTAATGGTGACATTAATAACTTATGTCTTGAGACATTTTGAGAAGCACAGTTACGGGCCCATGCAGGTGCAGGATCCATGCTACGGTTTTATCAGTATGATCTTATGTAAGTAGAGGGATGGAGCCCAAGATCTGTCTTCCGTTATGAATCTGGGATTGGGGGAGGGGCTTCTGGGATTGGGGGAGGGGCTTCAGAGCTCAGGTCTGGCGATGTGACGGGAGAAGGTTCCCCATCGCTAGAGCTCCTACTAGGGACGTCCACGTCTTCCTTTGTGTGCTTTTCTCAGGCCGTGATTCAGGTACCTTTACAGTTATCCTGCCCTTTGTGGTGGTAGTAACCGGGGGTACCAATAACTGCATACTCGTTCTGTTGGCTTTACTACAAAAATAATAGAGTTTTGGTTACATTACTTTGAAAATACTTGAAAATTAGGTGAATGTACGCTCCTTCTGAAGGACACAACGTCTCCGGTTTGTCGCACGGCTTGTATTTGACTTTTTCTCTAGGCTTTACACTTTACACTTGGGTGCCTTAAATTACAAGTCGTGACAGATCTGACTCGTTCGGTGAGAGAAACAAATATTTACCAGTTCTGCAATTCACAGGAAGCGCTTCACCCAGATTTCTTGCAGGATGTGAGCCTGTCTGCCAGTTGGTTTCCTGTGCAATTGACCGAGATGCCAACAAGGTCGGCAGTCTGCTAGTTATCCTTTCACTTGTAACTCTCGAGCTGTTCTCTCCGCGACAGTGCGGTCTTACTCTCATTTTACGTCCCGCACCAAAATCTCTTTGCCGAGGAGGGAGCAATTGGCCGCCTGATACCAATGATTTTTCTCATCATTATCTTTATTTTGGGTCTGGTATTCTTCTGTCCCCTCAGTCAGCGTTTCAAGTGCGTTCGTGAGAAAAAACAGAGAGGAAGTAGGGTGTGGAGGACGGGCCGTGTTTCGGCAGTCGGGCTCGGGTGAAGGCGTGGCTCGCTTCAGCATGTGGAAAGGGCTGATACGCGTCTGATTGTCTGCCCACTTACAAACAGCGTAAAACAGTCTGAGGCATACCCCACCCCACAATTGGGGGTGTGCTGTGTTTGTACAATATATCTTTTTACATATATTTTCCTATACTGTCTTACCTGAGGTGTATTTTCTATCTTTAGAAATGCTGTTTTTGTAAATAATGCTTGCTGGTTTTCATCCTGGTTTTTTTTCCAAGAGTTTTTTTTTTTGTTTTTTTTTTTAAATGATGTTCAGTAATGGGGCACGAGATTGTTTTTGCGAAATTATGTCAGTGGTGTAATGACTTTGATAAAGATTGGCCAACATTAAGGGACTGTGTATCACATACAATGGATGATCATTTCTTGCATTTCTGGGGGTTTGGCCTGTGCTTGTCGACCTGCGTCATTAGAAAGTGGATTTCCTGCTCAGGTAATATTCGGTAATATTGATCAATTGATGCCCAATTACATTCGAGAACTACAGTCTAAAAACCAAATATACAGCAACTCCTGTCTTCACTCAAGGACACAAGCTTCTTTTATTTAATCTCGAAATATCCAGTTCTCATCGTAAACTCAAGAAAAATAAAGAAAAGTACTTCAAAATACCATTTGGATAATATCTTATTTACAGGGCTGCCTTCTGCACCAGTAACAGAATAGGCAGGATTGTTGATCACATTGGCCTGAGTTGAATGATGTTTTACATGTTGCAGTGGGAATGTAGTGTGTCATGGTGACTCACAGCTCCAGGGCTGTCAGTTAAGACTTGGTCCCAGCTATTTGTGTGGCTTTCACCTCGGCCACTTTTGCTCAGTGTATTGCTGTACATGTCTCTTGTGTGCCCATCCTGTACAATGCCCAGTGTAGGGCTGGCATCCAGTCTAGGGTGTTCACCCTGCCTCACCCCCATCCCCCCCCCCCCCGATTCCCTCGATACACTTTGGATCAGCATGACCTGATAGGGGGGGTGGACGCACGTATAATGTTGGAGGCAAAATAAAATGTTTAAATCTATTTCATAAAATGTATAATTGCTTTTGCAATATTTCCAAAGAAACTGACCAAACGGAATCATTATATGGATGTAATCATGCCACATGAATTCTTGGACATTGTAAGCGAACAAAAATCAACCCATATCTTAGTATTTAGATATATATTTTTTTAATGTGGATTCCTAATTTCAAACGTATTCTCACGCTTGCTGGCCCTTCACTATCATAACATTGGCACATTCGTCAGTTTTCATCTTAATTTGCTTCACGGCAGTATTTCTGTTTATGTTTTAAAGACACACTTTGTCACAAACTTTAGGCTTCCGTCCTCTTTAAAGCTCCTGGCCGCTCTCCGTTTTGATTAATCGCATAGGCCTGTTCGCTCATTTTAGTTTCTCTCCGAATATACGATTTAAAAATAAGGTGCCAAAGTCCACGTCCCCCGAAGACGTTTCCGCTGTGACACTTTTGAAAGACGGCGCCAGAGTATGCAAGCTCATTCATCCGAACTGCTGCTTGGAGTTCTGATTTCTGGTTGTGGTGTCTTCCTGTGCATTATGTCGTGCAAGAAATCTGGAGTTTAATGAGTGGAGGAGTGATTCACTGGTGCCACGGTCCTGACACGTCAATGTGTTATGTGCGGGAAGCCTCACCAGTCAAACAAGCTGTCAGACAACAAATAAAACTCAAATTCACTGCCTCTGATTTTGTCTTGTTTTTCTTGCTACCGCCATGCTTAAACCCTTGCAACACTTAAATCCAAGCCAAGTCACCTGTTAAGTTACCGATTTTGACAAGTGACACGGTTTACCACAAACCACAATAACACTGCTGTATATCTGAAGAGCACACTTGCATATGTTAAATTCAAAAGTCAGAAATTTCCAGTGACCTCAGACGTATGGTTTCAGACTGTCATGCAGCTTTGCATCCAGTTTGACCTTTATGGTGCTGAGTCCCCGCGTCAGGTGTTGGGAGGAGCTTGTAAATGAGCCAGACTGCGCGGAAGCGAGGGCCGGGCAGTGGGTGGGAGTCAGGGGGCCCTTGTGGTCTGGCTTGCTAATGTGCTCGGTGTGGTAGGAGATGCTCGTTTTGGGAAATGTGGATCGGAGGGATATTCCAGTGGCTGAATCAACAAACATTTAGGAGTATTGGATGGTAACTACCAACAACTGGGCTGATGCTCAGAGACATACATAAATATCAGTTTTACTATGATTTATTCATACATAATTTTCCTGAGCAGTATATTTGGGAGACAGGAGGTGCCG
>JAODKN010000001.1:41645428-41659542 GCA_026774425.1 Petrocephalus zakoni | reverse complement strand
TTCTGGTTCAGAAGAGCCTTGCCACTCAGGACTGAATAGGTACGGTCTAACTGACTGGTTAGTACATGGTGATTTTCTATTCCCCCATTGTAGCAGGTGAAGTCTTGTTCATTATGCTTGTCCTTTATAGCAGGTAGATGCATGGCCTCCAGTCTGCCTTCATGCTGTATTTTCCTAACCTCTCTGTTCTCTGAAGGTAGCACCACCCCCCCATGCAATGGAGCTTCCTGATCCAGTGCAGCATGACAAGATTAAGATCCAAAGACGTTTAAAGTGAGCAGAACTGCAGCTGTAACGGGTTGGGACTGGGGCCGTGTGATGCTGGGCTTCTGCAGGGAATGATGGGATTTCAAACAGTATGAAAAGTAAACATGAAGGAAAAACCAGGCAGAAAATGCAAAAACTCCTAGGAAGAAGGATGGATAGATGGATGGATGGAAATTCTTAACGGTAGTTGGCGACTAAACTTGGATAGATGGATGAAAACTCATAACATGGTAGTTGGGGCTAAACTAGGAAGATGGATGGAACATCAGAGCATGTTGATTGAGGACTAAACTCTCATGAGGATTGTAAGTGTAATCTCATATTCATTAGAGTGTGTTGCAGGATAATAAATGACTGCTAACCTGCGCCCACATCCCAGGACGGGTAGTCTGTACATGCCAGGCTGCTCCCAGGCCAGTGGATCATCTAGGAGCCTAATGACTATAATCTTAGGTACTACTGAGTATTTGTGTCATTTGGAGGAGCCTTGGGGGGGGGCTTAGGACCACCCATTTAATAGCAGAACACAGAATACAATACTTCAGAAACTTATGGCCTACATCATAATTTAAACCCCCCGGAATTTCCCTCTGGGATCAATAAAGATCAACTAATCTAATGTAATCTAATGTAATCTAATCTAATCTAATCTAATCGCGAGCCACCTTATACAGACCAGATGTGGGGCTCCCTTTTCCTTGTGGTCTATGACAGGGCCGAGCTATATAATTAGAAACAATGAACAGACCATAACTACCACAGACACAATCGTACCTTCCTGCTTCTGTTTTGGACCAATTTTGATTTTCTGAATTCTGGCTGTGAGGTCATTACCCATTATTTTCGATTAATACATTAAAGAAGGTCCATGCCCATTGCTGGCATGACATGGTTTCTGATCCTCGTAATAAATGGCATCTGTTATACTGGAAATATAAAGATCCCCATACTAAACACACCAGTGCTTCCCAAACCGGTTCTCAGGGACCCCTAAACGGTCCACGTTTTTGCTCCTGCCTACCGGGCTGGGAAACATTATACCACACTAACCACAACGCCATTGCAGAAGCGCTTCTGATGGATGAGAGACTGCGGCCCCCCCGGAAACAACCGAGCCAAAATTACATCCATTTATTGTCTTGTTGATATCTGGTAGGTTATTGTCAAGAAACTTCAGGGAGCAACGGTTTTCAGCAAGGAGGAGCTTAATAATACGAGCACAGGGGCCTCGAACTGGGGCTTAGTGGAGCTGGATGGGGAGCAGGGGCTAAGATGGGGGCTTGGAGATAGCGAGGGTGGCACTGTGTTGGGGTTTGGAAGCCTTTCGTGTATTAGGGCAGGCAGCCAGGTGGTGTTTAGCTAAAAGGATGGCTGCAAACCAGTGAGCGATTGGTGGAACCTGGAGCCAAGCCAGAATTACCCTCGGAAGCCTGAAGATGAACTGCTCCAGGGCGCTCTGCTCCGCGACATTCTCTACCATTCGCCATGAGGCTGCGGCCACCTGCCACTTAAGGAATGTTCAGCTTATGGAAACGCGTGCTCCCTCAGCTGATTCCAGTACCCCCATCCCGTCGTGATCGTCCTCGAGGGCTCCTGGTCCACAGGGGACGCCAACCTTGGCTTTACCAACCGATATTTGTCAATTTGAACGATCCTCTCCAACATAGTAACAGTTAGATAGAGTTGCTAAATGAGCTTAATTATTCTAAGCTTGAAAGACTGAACACAACTGAAGAGAAGTATGTAGTACATTAGCTGCAAGTGCCTTTACCCAAACATACATACGTAAGCGATGCTCTTACTAATGGACCTCCTTATTGAGGAGCTCAGTTCATCGAAAGCAATTTGGAACCCCCTTGAGATATAAACATTCAACGCTTTTTTAATTTTTTGGTTGTTCATGAGCCGCTAGTCTACCTCCTGCCCGTTAAAGCTATTATTTCAACCAAACATACGCACGCACACCATGCAGGCCCAGACCTTTTTGCCTGTAGGCTGTCTGCAATCTGGATTCTGAGCCCAACCCCCTCGGAGCCTGGAACTCAGTCCACATTCCCCCAAGACTGATTGTATACCAAGCCTACCTGATCTGATTTTGAGTGGCCGAGAGCCTGGGGTGGTCTCTCTGTCGCACTAACTTCTGTTGCCACCGCTCATTTAATCTCAGGTGGTAGCCTGTGACCTTTCCTAGGGAGCTGTCGGCCTTTTTCAAAATGGCCGCTTTCTGTTTTTTGCCCCACGAGTTCCTGCCATCTAAGCCCCCGTGTGTAATTTGGAACCAGCTGAATGGAACCGAATAAGAATTATTCAGCTCTTGAGTTTTGTCGACATTCTGTTAGTTCTGTAGGGAAAATGCCGAGTGTTGTCTCGACAAATAATAATGATTCTTATGTGTAAATGTGTCACACACAACTCGCGTCAAACAAAATGCATTTTGATGAAGTTTATAATGAGTCCATTAAAATTCTGCAAGGTAGGTGTCAACATCAGTCATCTTCTCGCCTCATCCTGCAATAAGTGACAGTTCTGCTTAAATCATTGTATCTGGACTGATATCAGAGGTGAGCGTGCTGGTCATGTGTGAGCCAACAGAGCAAATGTTCACCAGGGACAGCCAGTGAGCTAGTGGGATCAAGTCGGTTGTTCATGGTAGATTTCACCAAGCGAGTCTAACCTCCATCTGGATTTGTGACCAAAAGCTGTGAGCAGCATGATCTGCTTCATTGATACACACAACAAGGGTCAAGGCACGATAGCACTGAAAGCCATCTAGGTTTCTATTCATGAAAGTGCATACTTAGCCAATAACATTATTATTGTGAATATTATCATTATTATTGTCAAAAACAATGATAATATAGCTAGTAATCATTATAACCATGATATATCTTGCATTATTAGTAGCTTGTCTCGCTTGGGGAACCTGTGGTTTTCTCTCCCTATTAGTTAGCATGCTGAGGTGGTGTGGCCTGCTTTTGCTCGGGTGTGGCTCAGGGGTGCGTGCTGATTGGCTGGGCCCCGTCGTCTGCGCAGTCCAGCTGCCGCTCCCCAGAGCTGCACACAGGGCTGCATTGTGCTGTGCACAGAGAGATGGGAGCCAGCTGTGCTGAGTTAGCCTGGGGCACACCCTCAGTTCCTGGCAAAGCGATCAACTTCCCCGCCCCCCCCCAAACACACAGGCAACCACACACGTGGCACCCTGCTCATCGAACTCTTGACACCACACCCTCCATGAATGGAAATCAGTCCCTCTCCAATCCCCCCCACTGCCCAAACACCAAGCCCCTTCACGTGTCTTTCCACAGGCATGCACGGAGGACGGCCGGAGACCGACAGGAGGTCAGTCGGGAGCGAAGGTCTTTTTGGGCAATGCTGATGATGTAAGCTTGTATCGGAGCGAGGGAAGGATTTTGCTAGCTTGTCACCCAACACATATGAGCCCCAGTCGAGTCACAAGTTTTATGACTAGGTGCTGGTAGACTTCTTTAATTCCTTCATGTCCCCTTCTTCATTTTTCTGAAAGAATACCTCAGCCTTGTGTTTATATCCTATTTATCTGTTTTTTTTTTATCCTACTATTCCCCCCCCCACACACTCACATTTTACCCTACTTAATTTATCCATATTCTCTTTTTTGGCCATTTGCAAGAGTAAGACAGGTTAGCATTTCACCCCAAGTTGTACCAGTATATCTGTGCATATCATAAATGAAATCTATTGGGGAAATTATGCTAAAAGGACAAGATCTTATCACTTTTTAAATGACTGTTAATGTTCTTAACTAAGACTTTCAGTTCAATCAATACTTGTTCAGACCCTCACCATCAGAAGAATGGGGTTAGGGAGAGAATCCACGCTAAGCACCTAACATCACAGCCCTGAAATCTGAACAGTAATTCTGAAATTCAGAGTGGCGACCTCTTTAGTCTGACTTTAAAACCGCCGTGCAGCCAGCAGCCCCTGGATGGATTCTTAAGAACCCTGGGGGACTTTCTGAGGGACTTTTAGCCTCCTGTTGTATCTCCTGGTTCTGAGAGATCGTCCGGGGCTTGGCTGTGTCATTGTGCACCTCTGCGTGGGCAGCGGCAGCTTTCTGTCATCCAAAAACCAAACTACTTTCCTTTCATTGCCTCTAAAATCACTTTAAGCAATTAATTTATTGATTGAATCACATTCTTCTTATATTGTTACAATGTTGACAGTGTTCTCTTCATTGTGTGCAGGCATTGGGATTATGAAAATAGTGTAGGCTTTCATATGAGAAAGTATCCTAACTTGATTTTGATAATAAGCTTTGGTAATTAGTGTGCAGATGAAAAAAAAAACGACTTCAGGCTATGCTTTGCTTTGCAGTTCATTCAGTCTTTGTTGACACTTTAAGTTTCCATAGACTGTAGAAAATACACTGAATACAATGCAGTCTGATTTGCATTTTACTGACAAAATTATTTTGCATTTCATGGATGTGAAAAGTACCTTTTTCATGTAGAGTTCCACTGTTATTTTTATTCTGTTTATTGAAACTGCTTATATGAAGTACATACATCAACAAACAATGATATACCCCATCACGCTTAAATAAAACTTATGATTTGCTGACATTTTTAACTGCTGGGTGGGTCCCGAGTTCTACAGAGCACAATGAAAGTCCCTGGGGAAATGTTATAATCATGGTTAAAGGCCAGGTACGGCTATCAATCCAGAGGAAGCAAGAATTAAAACCTGATCATATTTTTCTCTCAATTCAGAAAAAAAAACTGCCTGCATGAATCAACGACAAGCACTAATCAATGAAAAACCAATGATCAGCCTGCCTTGCCCCTATTAAAAAAAACCTGATCTAGAAATTATAAACACTGTAGTTTAGATGAATAAATGTCTGGCATGGGTCTCTAAGTGGGTAGATGTAATTTATGTGCATCAAAAGGAGACAGAAAGATCAGCTCCGGAGATGAGGTAGTGTGTGTGTTGGCTTTTTTTAATGAGTGCGTATCCCAGCCCACTGGAACAAGAGAAACCGCGAGACTGTCGGCTCAGTGGGCTGTGGATGTGGAAATTGAATGGGGCCTTTCAGTTCTACTGCTCGTCTCCCTGGGGGTGAGAGACCGGTTGCCATGGTTATACCGGATTCCTGCAGCTAATGGGTGGGAGTTGTGTAGCTCTGGCAACCTGGCCCGTTCAAGGCGATATATGATCACAGTGCCGGAGGTGTGGTGGCAACGTTTGCGGAGACTAGAGGTCACAGACGTCGCCGTGGCGAGGCGATAAAGGGCCCTCCTCCTCTCTCCTTTACATCAGTGGTTGCATGGAAGATAGGAGCACTTATCACAGGGGAAGCAGGCTAATTGCTTCTGTGTTACCAGCCTTTCATTTATCTGAACGCCCACAGAAACACCTTGCTCTTCAGACTGTATTTTTCTCTAAAAGCCAGGAACACAAAAAAAAAACATTGTTTTCACAATTTTAAACTTTAATATTGGCACAGTGAGGATTTGGTTTTGAGTTCATCCGATTTCAAATATTTTTTATTTGTTCCTTTTGGGACAAAACCCAGTATTATAAAATCGGCTTCTCCAGAAATCTTCTGAAACGCAGACCCAATTCTGTCAAGAGCCTGATATGTTGGCTACAGGTCACACATGCTCTTCCTGCCATGTTTGAGAGAAGGAAAAGAAATAGGTAAAAGAAAATAATGCACAAATATGGTTTGTTAAATATCATATCCAGACAAAGGCCTCATTAGAGGGAAGCAGCAAGGGTCAAGAGAAACTCAACAAGAATATCCCATTCTTCTGAGAGGATGTTGTCCAGTACCTCATTGTCTAACCTCTATGGAAACCACCGTCAAAGGCATCTCTCCGGGCAATTCCACAAATTCCACAAATGCTTTACATACTTCAGGTCTGAGGACAGCGAGTATATTAAACTTCTTGGTCCTCAAAATACTTATCAACAAACAAATTCCCTTGGGGGTACCACTCAAACTGGTGCATCATCAATAACACAGCATGTTACAGCTTTGGGAGACACCAAAGCTTACCAAAGCAGGGGGGAGGGTTGTGTGTGGGGTCTGCATGTTCTCTCTGTGTCATGTGTAGGAGTTAGGCTATTTGGCGTCTCTAAATTACCCACTGTGTGTGATTGTGTACATGTGTGTGCCCCAACCTTGTGCCCTATGCCTGAGATAGACTCCCCCCTTAAGGATATGCAATTGGTGGTAGATTGATACCATGGATACCTGCACCATGAACTGAATCACATTCCCTTTAAAGGCTTCTTACGGCTTTGGGCATCTGGAGACACAAAAAGGTCACATGCGCACACACACTAACGGTATCATGAACGCTGTGGTCCCGTGCTCACAGTCCATCCTGTCCTTCACTGCCTAGAAGAAGAATTATTGTTTGTGCCCGCCACACACATGATTTTGGCATGTGATTCGAGTAGTTTGTTTATAGCAACCTAGCCATGGTAGGCCACCGCGTGAGGTTCCCCTCTGACTGTTTCTGCTGACAAAGGACCTTCAGACCCACGCTGATGTCTGTAATCAGTCACCCATGGCTCTGCTATTTCCTTGCGGCCCAAACCATCATGCTTTTCAGTTTGACACCTCCACCCACTGTTGCTGTTGTATAGGGACATTTCTCCTTCTTTTTCCCAAGATTACAATGCCCTTGAATGTGACATGAAAGCAGTTTCTGCAGCCTTTGTCACTGAGACACTTGGCAGCACCAACAATTGCACCCAGATAAAAGCCACTGAAGTCTCCCCTTTCAAAAAATGCTCGGCCATAATACCAGACTTGAGAATGTCAACAATTGCTCCACTTAAATGTACATGACAAGAGGGCTGCGGGAAAGAGATCTGAGTCATTTTCACTCCAAGGAAGTACTTGCAGGAGAAATGCAATGAAAATAGCAGCATTTCCTTTCTGTCAATTTCCTGTTTAACCCTTTACTTTCTAAAGTTGTTCTAAACAGAATTTTAAATGCTGAATTGCATAGCCAGGAAGCCCTTAAAATGTAAAGGCACGTCTAGTCACTGCCGGATGAGCTGGAATTTGCTCGTTATATTATGATGCATTTTGTGAATATGCATCATAATATATCAGTTTGTTTTCGTCACAGGACACTGTAGATTTTTGGTGTTGATATGGCGGAAGTTCAGTTGGCAAATTCATAGTCAGCTGAAGAAAAGACATTATGTTTATGTTTAAGTTTAATGTACCCTTTTCCATGTGTATTAATATACATTGCTAATGTGCTTGAAATTGCATGAATTTGGAAGATGCTATTTTGCTCATATGCAAATGGGGACAATGTAAGAATTCTTGGTTCATGGCTTCTAATTCATTATGTATGAGTTGGCTATGGGTGGCTCTGTGGCTAGTGCTGTTGCTTTATGCAGGTTGGCCTGTAGGTTTTAGTCCCACCTGTGCTATGTGGATGCTGCACCGTCTCTCTGAGTGGGTGGGGTTTGCTCCTACTGTCCACTGGCATGCAGTTAGGCTAATTAATAGCTCTAAATGGCCCAGAGTGTGTGTATGTACCCTGCAATGGACTGGCATGCCACCCATGGTGTACCCTGCCTTGTGCCCAATGCTGCCTGGGACAGGCTCCAGTGCCCCTGCTCCTATTTGGGATAAGTGCTTGGAAGCTGGGTGGATGAACTGAGTGCTCACTGAAATTGTAAGTTTTATAAAGAATATTTTTCAAATCCATGGAAGACGTATTTCTACTTGTTAATAATAAATATTTTCTTTTCAAGTATAGGCTACTCATATTTTACATTCTGGATTTACTTAAGTTTATCTGGAACCTGTACACTATTTAATTAATTAATGCTTTCTTAGTCGTCCCTGGCCACCGTACTAAACCGTACTAATTCAAAAAATGTGCAGCTGCAGACTGTACCATTTCAGTAGCACAAGTGAAAGAAATCACGTTTCTCATTTATTGTATTATCAGCCATAAAGCACTTAGAATGACGTGCAAACAATAAACATTAACTAGTTAGATGCTGTTAAATTTGCTTATTGAGGACTTTTATTCAAAGTGACTTACACATCATGCAGTCTCAGCTTTGCATGTGGAGGTACATTACTTCAAAGCTATTTTAACTACTTTGCGCAAGGATACAAGAGCACGAACCTCTCTGGGAAATATGCCTGGAACCTGTTATGCTCAGTCACCTACAGCAGTATTTTGAAGCAGACAAAATGACTACTTGGAACGATACCCAACATATGGCACACAGTGGGTCCCCAGGACTATGGTCGAGATTTATTTGAGTTGGACAGTGCTTAGAGTAGGCTATGCTTGTAAATGAATCCAGCAAAAATTGCAGTGACAGTGCTGCTGGGAAATTTCATAAATAACCTGAAAGTCAAGATGCAAACGATGAATTTAATAGTTGTTGTTTTTATTAAATTTATACATCGGTGCCGTGTAGTGTGGCGCTAGATTAAATAAAGATAATACCAGAGTCTAAACATCAGAAGTTCTTAATGTCCAGTGGAATTACTGGCAGGCGAAAAGGAATTTGCTTAAACAAAATGTCACTCCTGAAGCTCTGTGTGTGCTAGAAGACAGTGCTTGCGTTACTGAAAGGTATCGCTCGCAAGTGCTTTTCCAGAGAGATGCAGCATTATTGATGATGTTTTAGATAACGTCTATCTGAGCATCGCCTTAATTTTATAGCAGTGCTAAGTGGCTTGCGTTTCTGTTCCAGAACACATCCTCTTGATTCCGTGCCAGCAGTTATCCTGTTTTCTTGTTGTCCTAGCAGAGCACGTATCTTGGCTTGTGCACCAACTGAAATCCTAGGTTTCAGTACAGCTTACCCCCCATTGGCAGTAAGGAACTTGGCTGCAGCAACGACAAAATCTACCACTGTTTGGACTTGGCCAACATGCCCTTGAAATATGGGAGATTGTCTTTTTTTTTCCGCAGAACTGCTGACTTGCTTCTAAGTGAAGCTTGTCTCACCAAAGCTTGTTTTTTACTGACCAGACAGAAGCCCTAGCGAAGACGGTAGAGAGAAAAACATGACCACAAGATGTGTCTAAGCTTGCCAAGACCTAGTGATGGAAGAAACAGTAAATTGGGCTCGCCCCAATAGTTGCTATGCATGGTCGGGTATTAATACTGGAATGAGTTTATGAGGAAGAAGGCGCAGAGAACACAAACTGCTCGAACGGAACGGCTGCTTCAAGATTCTTGCTTATGCTCGAGGTCAGAGCTGGCCAATCAGAGAGTGAGGGGGATTTATGAGGCGTCACCCATTGGTCCTCCACCAAGTGTTATGTAATTCCTCAGACTTCATAGGCTGTGGCAATATTTCAGCTGAAAAACCTTAAAAATTGTCACAGACTTGCAGTTTTTCATCAAAAAAGTATGAATAAGTACAGGCCGTTGTGAATCAAGCATTAGTCAACAGCTTGTACGACACAAAGATTGCAATGTTGCAGAAAACCACATGCAAACATGCATTAATTAACCGCTGAAATCTATTCCGCTTTGTTTTATAGCCTGACTGCAGTTTCACGTAAATCATCACGGAACAAAATGAATCATCAGGAATTAAAAGAATAATGTTAAGAGAATTTTTAAACATAATTTATTAAAAAATATTCACAGAATAAAGTGTTAATTGTCATAATTTATTTTAGCTTATAATTTTGTAATAATTCTTTTATCAGTGTGTTATGTTAAATAAATTCACCATTTCACTTAATCAGAATCATGCGTTTGTTGGAAAATAGTTTTTATTGATTATATTTTATTATTTAATTGTGCATTTAGAAGTATATATTCCTTCCCAGCGATATAATGGTTCAAGCATCTGTAAAAAGGGACATAGACGGTTAGAGGAAATACTAACCGTCTGCGGAATTGGACTGGAGTTCGGTGAAAGGATGGCTGAAAGGCTTAAAGTCATCTTCAGGCACAGAACGTCAACGCAGTGCCGTCCAGCAGAGAGTGTAGCCAATGGAAACATGGCACCCATAACCCCCATAACTCCCTGACTCTGCTGGCGTCAGGTTCTCACCAGCAGCCCGCCCTTCCTTGACTCCTTGCCACTGCATGCTCTCATTGTCCAAGCATTTAAAAAAACCCACAATGAAACGGCTTTCATTTCATCACCATTTACTAGTCTGCTCTGCGGTCTGAGGAGTACCCAGGGTGTGCACCCAAACTGCACATATTTTATGAACAGGTCTTGCAGTCAGACCAGTGGCCCCCAGGGAAGGATCCATTAATCAATGCATGCTCCCCTGGGTATGATTTTCGTTAGTTATAGTGTGTTACGAGCTGCTTTTACAGTTAATTCATACGGAAGAGTGTAACTAAGCATTCCAGATCAAATTGCATTTTTAAAATACTTATTCAATGCTTAACAGTCAAATACTCTTACATATCCCTAAAATGTCTGCCTTTATAAGGTTTATTAATATATATTTAACTCGGCTATGTACAACAGTTTAATTGCTACTGCAGGTTTTGCACATGCACACAATCATACTTCTGAAAGGTCTTCATAATACAGTGTTGGTTTGTCATGTCCGTTGTCACTGATGCATCCAAGGGTTGGGGGTTCGAATGCTACCCGTGCTCTGTGAGTGTGGAGCTTGCATGTTCTCCATGTATTCGCAAGAACAGGGAAGGCAGGCAACTGCCCGGGGCCCCGAGCTGGTAGGGGGGGGCCCTGAGGGCGGCCGATTACAGAGCACACCGCAACGACAAATCGGCTTTAGTTCTGTATTGTGTTTTTGCGAAAGGGAAAATTAAGGATTTTTGTTTACTAAATAATGGTAATAAATTTGACCATATCAGGAGTTTTTTTGCCCAGGGCTTCCAGAATCCCTAGATCCGCCTCGTCCCGGGGCCTTGTTGCACTGGCTTCCTCTGGGTACTCCAGCTTCCTCCTTCAGTCCAAAGACATCCAGTTAGGATAATTGGGCTCTGTAAATTGCCCATAGTGTATATGTGTATGTGCGCTGTAATAAGCTGACATCCTGTCCAGGGTGTCCCCAGTGTTGTACCCTGTTCTTCCTGGGATAGGCTCCAGGCCTCCCTGTAACCCTGACCGGGGTAAGTGGCTGGAAGATGGATGCATTCCTGTTATAAAAACCTTAGTACCTAGCAGTACTTTATCACAGATCATAGACAGACACTGTATACTCCGATACATGCATTTAAGTAAAGAATGTGTTGTAGTTTATGAGATGACACAATGTTTCTTCAGCTGTCATTCTAAATGCAACAGATGTTTCCAATTAAATCATCATGCAATAAAACATGTTTTATCATATAATCAACAATATGTATCATTAAATATGTAAAATGTATATGAAGGTACACATACTGCAACAAATGACCCACTGGGACTGCTCATTCTGCACTGTCGTTTGCTGCAGTTTTTGCCTTTTGCCATTGCTTATCTTTCGGCCTTTTAGATGGATGTCTGTCTGGGAATAAGGCAATGTATGTCATTTGGAAATTAAAAATATATTATTTTATTATGTTGAAAATATGTCATGTGTACATTTCTCTTTATCACAACATGTTATAAAATGCTGCAAAATAAATTATTGTAATACATGTCTGATTATGAGCAGGTGAAACTGTTCGTATCTAGGCTGGGCACAACACAGAAGACACTGTTAATCAGTGCTTTGGTAGGTGTCCTTATAAATCTATAATCTGTATCAGAAATTCATATTACTTGTGTTTATCCAGCAATAAACACAGCACATGACCTGTTGAATGAACTCATTGGTATCTATTATTCTTGTATTGGTCTGTGCTGGAGGGTTCAATCTAATTTTATCCTCTAAAAAGGCACATACGGTTTATATGAAACTTAAATTGTTCATTGGGAATTGTACAAAGTACGCCTTGGCTAATTTAAAAAGTGAGAAATAAAAGATAAAAATTTCATTATGTTGTCAAATTTGGTCAATTTATGCTTTAAGAGCATTAATGTGTTATGATATTTCTGTAAAGGGCAAGAGTTTTGTGAAGTATAGGTGATTGAATTAGGTGATGTATGTTTGAAAGATGATTAACTGTCTTTGCTGAGACACCACAGCACACAGTGCACAACAACAAAATGCATCCTTTGCATTTAGTGCAGGAGCCGGGAGCAGTGCTTAGGGGTGGTACCTTGCTGGGCAAGGAATCGAACCAACAACCTTTCAGTCATGAGTGTGCTTCCTTAAGAATTAGGCCACCACTGCCCCAATATGTATGTATGTATGTATGTATGCATGCATGCATGTATGTGTTGATGTATGTTTCTGTGTATGTACCTATATATGTATCCATGCATGTATGTATGTATCTATGTATGCATGCATGTGTTTATGTATGTTTCTGTGTATGTATCTATGTATGTATGTATGTATGCATGCATGTATGCATGCATGTATGTAAGTATCTATGTATGCAAACATGTATGTATGTATCTATATATGCATGTATGTGTTTATGTATGTTTCTGTGTATGTGTATATGCATGCATGTATGTGTTTATGTATGTTTCTGTGTGTATGTATGTATGTATGCATGTATGTGTCTGTGTATGTATGTATATTTGTATGTTTGAATGCATGCATGTATGTGTTTATGTATGTTTCTGTCTGTGTATGTATGTATGTCTGTATGTATGTATGCATGCATGTATGTGTCTGTCTGTGTATGTATGCATGCATGTATGTATGTGTCTGTATATGTATGTATGTTTGTGTGCATGCATGTATGTGTTTATGTATGTTTCTGTGTCTGTATGTATGTTTGAATGTTTGTATGTATGTATGTATGCAGGGGCACTGCTGGGGATTTTGGGCCCCTGACGTAGCCCAGTCCAATTACAGTATGTTCAAAATTTTTTAGGAGCTCTGTCACTCAGGGGCCCTTGGAATCATCCTAACCCACCCCCTCAACAGCGCCCCTGTATGTATATATCTATGTATGAAAAGATTAAATAATAAAAATATAAACAGTTAGCCAGAAATATGTTGTTTTATGTGCTGTTTTACTTGGAAGTGGTGCGCTGTAAAACTGAAGCCATGTCTGTCCGTGCTGACAGTTATGGAGTACCTCCCGCAGAAAGCCTAGACCTCAGTATCCCGGAGGTTTATGGGATGGCTCTGGCGGTACATGCCCAGAGTCTGTGAAAAAAAGAAGCTGTGGAATGTTGTTCCACAGGGAATAACCTCCATGTCTTAACAAAAACACACCACAACTGTGTTTTCGGGTTTTCTTAACCCTGAGATGCATAGTTCACCCAGCATACACATGCGGGTGGGATGCCAGTGATAAGATGATATGCCTTTTCCTGTAACAGTGCTGCACATGTGAGCATCTCATAATATAGTAATAATATAATCAGATCATTTTTTCTGTTTCTATTTTTCTATGTTGAATTCATTTATTTAACATTTTAATCAACTTGACCGAATCCCCTTTTTCAGAGGCTTAGGTAGATAAATAACATTATGAAATATTATGAAAGACTTCTTTTAGGAGTGAACTGGTTTAAAGAATATTGTATATAACCAAAGTGGATGGTAGTGTACACATATTGGATTATTCGTACGCCCCAATTCAGTTAAGCGCATGCTTAAAACAGGCCAAGAGAGCTGTGTCTCCTCTACGCATTTTGCAAAAAGTTAGAATGGAATGTAAGCCATCGATCATTTTAATTATCATAAAAAAGACCAATAATAAAATCTAAGTGTCTTAATTCGCTAATTATGCAATACATTCAATATGTTAAGAATATGAATCTCATAACATTTTGGAATAAGCCACACAAAGAGCGTTCAGCCCATCAGTTTGGTT
>JAODKN010000001.1:41632679-41645328 GCA_026774425.1 Petrocephalus zakoni | reverse complement strand
TCAATATGTTAAGAATATGAATCTCATAACATTTTGGAATAAGCCACACAAAGAGCGTTCAGCCCATCAGTTTGGTTTCGATAGCCTTTGAGCCTATGGGGCGACACGCACCTGATACGCGTCTGTCCGTTAGGCCTGGCGGCCTGCTGGCGATAACGGTGTGAGAGAAAGCCCTGCGTCTCTCGCGAGGCTGAGCCCGGCGCAGCGCACCTTCGCCCACGCCCCACCCACATGGGAGCCCCCAGATTATGCGCAGAGCTGCGCTCGGCTAGATAAAGAAAATCACATTTGGTGTGGGAGTATGCGGGAGTCGCTTTCGGGGGCGGCCTCGCTCTTCTGCTCGGCACACACTTCACTGCCATTGGTTAATTAATCATCTCGTACTGCCTGACGGTGCATAGCAATGAGCTGCTTTATAATAATTATAGCACACCCAGCTTCGGTCTGCTAAAGCCTTTGCAGATGCCGTTGTACGTACACTTACATGTATGTACACTTACTGGTTACCGCATTCCATTACTTTGTCTCTCTGTTCAGAGTATCGGATTTAACCCCTGCACTATGCATAAGCTTCCAAGATTCAATATTCATGACTCAAAGGTTTTATTGTAATAGTGTTAAACAAACAAAAAAATGACATTACTGACTTCCAAAGTCCACATAATCAAAATATAAAACAAATGATATATACAAGAGGTAAACAATGCATCTATACAAGTAAACAATATATCAAAGTAATCATCTTATTAAAGAAATAACTTAAAGAGGGAGAATATTTAAACTAGAACTGCATAGTGCAGAAGGGACAAGTGAGTGTGTCACTGCACATGTCCCGATTAGTCTTTTCTCAGCCTTTCGTTGCCACAATGTCAAAAACTGCACTCTAATGGGTAAATGACCTTACTGTTCCTAAACAATATCAATTAAGCATTCTCCAGCTCACAAAACATTCCATCCACTCCGGCTAAGCTTTTCCAGCTCGCTGGCGGCCTGGCGGCATTGTGGCCGCTCGGCACAGTACCCGTCTCCTTCTGACGAAGCCGGGCTGAGCTACTCCGAGGACTCGCAGCGCGGGTCCGGCTACCTGTTCCCCCCCTGGGCACTCGCACCACTTCCCCTTTGAACGATGACCGTGGCCCTGGCACTAAAGGCAGACTTTCAGACAGCCACGCTCTGCATTATTAAGGCGGAAGATCCAAGTGAATACGGCAGCCAAACTGCTGAATGAAACCCTAAACCCAATCCAGGCTTTGGGCACTCGCAGAAACAAAAGCTGATTGCTCTTCTGACCCCAGTGTGTGTGTGTGTATATATACGCAAACTGTCTGGCCAAGCACAGAGATAAATCAATATGAAACATCTGGAGTCAAATGAGTAGATTTTCCTTTTCTTTTTTTTTTTGTCTGCAGTGAGTGATTTTTGTTGAAACTCACCCTGACAAACTGAGACAGCCATGGTCTTGGTTGCTAGGGAGCAGCAGAAAACGTTCGCCTTGCTCAAGGCAAAGACCACATGCCGCACAGTGTAAAACTGACTGCGGGCAACCAGTCCTACGGTATATTTTAAATCCCCCTGCAGTCGGCAAGGGGAGAAAATTAACATCGCAATCTGAATAATAAATACATCAGCCCCTCACCCCCCCACTTCCGTAAGATGGCACACGTTTTTTTCTTTTTTTCCTCGACATCATAATTGACCCATAATTTCTCTAAATGGACATGCAAATGAGTGATCGTAAATCACAATAATTTTAAAGATTAATTCCTGCGGCTGGGGAGCTTAGCCAAAGTTTAAGGCCCAGCCCGGCTACTGCGGGGGGCGAAATATGAAGGCGACAATCAGACAATAGTGAGATGGGCGGCAGGAGCAGATTCTAAAAGTAGGATGGTGCGCGTGAGGCAGCCTGGTGGACAGCAGAGCTGAGCGCTGTGCTGGCATCCCAGAAACGAGCCAGTCCGTAGGGCTTGAGAGCCAGCCAAAGCTGCATCCCACCGAAGGGCAACTGGAGAAGGTGGGGGTGGATCAGTGGAGCATGGCCCCCACAGGGCAGGTGCGCGTGTGTGTGTGTGTGCGTGTGTGTGTGTGCCTGTGAGCGTGTGTCTGTGTGCAGAAGTTCAGGGCAGGCAGCCATTACATCTGTGCTGTTTCAGGCTGGCCTGGATCCTGATCGGAATCTGTGTATGTGCATACACGTGTGCGTAAGTGCATTTCACACGCTTTGGGCGTATTTATAATTAGTTTCTAGGTAAATATTAGTCTGTTTGGTTTATTTATTATTCACTTATTCCACTTTATTATTCAAGTCTGATTTTTATATAGGGTGCAGGAGTGAGTTTGATACTACAAATCCTTTTTTTTTTACTGGGGGGGTGAATGAATCCATATTAAGTATTGGTTCCACCCTTGGTTCCTATGCCACTACTAGTCTAAATAAAACAGTCATATATTTCTCTGTTTTCTATAGAAACTTTAATATGTTTCATTTTCAAGAATATATATATGTGCCTGCCCGGTGAATTGATTTAATGGTTTTAAGTACTGAAGAAAACAATGTATTGTATCCCAGCAGGCGTTGGCCTGGCTCGGCTGGCCGTTGAGGTCATCGCGGGAGAGAGAGGGTGACTGTCTCTTTAAGAGCGATGCAGCTGGGAAGCTTTCGCCTCGTCCCCTGCAGGTTGCCGGCTCTCCCGGCTCCACCTGGCTGCTCGCAGCCACTCAGCGCTGTGCCACTCCGCAGGGTGTGGGCAGCCTTGGGCGCTGACAGTGCTCCCAGCAGGTACCGCTCTCTGAGAGGACGTTCGGCGGATGTTACTCCAGCACGAATCGTAGCAGCACCCGTGCCCCATTACCCGAGCCGTCGGTGATCAGCTTCGCATGACAGGAAGCCTTTAAAACTCCCCTTATAGCTTTGAGATCCCAGGCATGGATTCATTGCATTAAAACTGCCAGGGTCACTGACAGATTCATAGAAGAAACTGCGTAATTAAGCAATAGCATATCAAATTTCCAATCAAATGTCACGTTACTCGTTTGCTGGTATAGAGGATGGCTAAACATATGCTTGAGGTCACCAAGACTTGAACGCACTCTGGAGATATGATGCCTGTCCACTGCAGGGCAAACTCACACACACATAATTAATCACCCAGACAGTGTTTACGCTTAAGCAAAATTAAATGTTAATGATATTTGAAGTGGTATGGTATATGGTAGTTGGCGTTTAATAATAGGGACGGGGAAGTGAGCATTTCACGACTGAATACTCTGTTTAATATTATGTTAATCGGGGCTGTAGGGATAGCAGGTCACCGGCAGATGTGATGCACTGCATGGAAACAGCAGCAGTTTGCGGGATGTCCCGCTCCCGGAGGTGCGAAGGCGCACGCGGACAGACCCCCCATCTCCGAACTTCGCGAACCAGCACGAGCGCCATTCCCTCCCTTCCTGGCACTTAGATAATTGTCACCGACAGCAGAGCCGTCATTAATCGGGTTCATATCGTTGGGTACTTCGCAAAACCTCGCCGAACCCAGGCGAGCGGTATTAGGTCCTGAGTGCACATATGGAACAATGGAAAAATGAGGTAATGAAGCCTTTGACTTGCCGTGCGCCGCGCTCCTTTTAGAGCTAATTGGGAAAAAGCTAGAGGGCACTAATTTAAGCACCGTACCGAGTAAATGTAGTGCAACCAAGTATGAAGGGTGAATCAATTCATTACATCTCCACTCTTTCTTGTCCTCTAACAAGTCAGTCTGTTCGGCCTAAGATAAATGCCACTGACTACTGATATCAATTACTTTATTAAATGGGAATTGGCATCATTAACACCATCCTGTTTTTATTTTATTTAATTGATAGATAGAATTTTTCTTTTAAAGGTACATTTACATTGCAGGCAGCATACCTCATTTGCCTTACAATATATGTATATATATATATATATATATATATGTATTTAACTTTCTCTTGTATTTGGTGACTAGTTGACAGCAATAAAACGATATTTAAAATAGCTAGCTATTGACATCGTTCGATATCCATATAAACATACATAAAGACAGCTTGATGTTATGGCTGTTGTAATGCAGAAAATCATTCACTGGGATTCATTTTTTATTGCCACTCGACATAAAAAAAACATGACCTGCTTGTACACTTTGTTGTGTTAAGAGTAATAGTCCTGGGTCGCAGTCGTTCTACTGCTGCTTGCGGGTCGCTCGGTAGACCCCTGTCGGAGCTAGCTGGATGGGGAGAGGGGGAGTTGGATTTATCACTTCCCACGTGGCAACCCCATGGGTGGATGAGCACAGACCTAGAGGACGGGTCTTAACTGGAATTATCCCCTGCCAAGGCCACTGATTCGAGCTGGCTTGCCAGACTTCCGGAAACGGGAGGCGTTGTTGTGGAAAAAAAATGAAGAAAGGAAATGGGGAAAAAGCGACAGATGTCTCTGGCCAAATCTGTAGAACTGCTGTACGAGTCTTTGTAAAAAAAAATAAAAAATATGCAGTCAGCCCCACGTAACTAGGCGGCAGCCGTGTAGAGGGACACTTTTGTTCTGTGGTGTTGAGGATGCAGCTCCACCATCTGCCTCCTCCCAGTAACTCCGCCTCGGGCTACCCCAGGGGAAATAGCTGTGGATAAGTTATTCAATTAGAGGGGCATTATTGGCTTGCTAGCGGAGGCGACCGAGTTGATGATGCTGTGATTATCCCACCCTGCATTCCGTCATGTCCACGGTAACCTGGCCTCTCTTACCCAGGCTCTTGTCGCCTGGGAGAGACGCTCCCTCTGGATGGGAGGGTTAGGGTCGGGTGAGGGGGGGGGGGGGGGGCGGGTTGGATGGCAATCCGTTGGAGATGCCCGACTGATTTCAATCGAAGTTCCCTAGTAGCAGAGTCACAGATCGCACACTCCTACTGCGACTGAAAAAATGAGAGAATGAAAAAGTGAAAAAAAGAAACGGAGGCTCATGAAAGGAGGGCAGAAAACCTGAAGGAGTCTAAATGCAAATCATTAATTTGGTTATTGTATATATGCAAGTTATAACTGACTGACTGCATGAAACAAACGTATTGTCCTTTGTTTCATTAAAGCAAAGGATGTATAAGTTATATAAATAATTATGCGACTTTGTGTATTTTAACCGAATAAAGAGCAGGAATCCAGGTCTTTTGAAGTATATACACTCAACTGGCTTAACCCTGATTTATGGACTAATTAAACATTAAAGGCTCTGAATGACAGGAAGTGTGATTTATGAAATGTTATTCATATGATAATGTTGGTTTGGTCAGTGAATGTGTCATAACAAAAGCACAAGCGCACAGAGGAGGACACACGGGTTCTGTCGAGCCGCATTGCATCGCTCTCCTCTCCAGCCACCAACGCTAAATTAATCTTCCGAATGCAAACGACGGCTGCCCAGCATGGAGAAGCGTTGGTGCCTCATCTGTTGTGCAGAGAATACAAATAGGTCAGCGTTGTATAGGAGGGGCACCATGGTTGTGAAGCCCTGCCAGATGAATTCCTCAGTCAGGCTTGATGGTAAGGGCCATCTGGTGTAAAAGCTGGGAAGTCGAGCACGGGGCTGGCAGTTCCCCCTTCGGAGCACCCAGCAGGCTCAAAGCCACACCTGAACCCCCCACCCCATGCCCCCCCCCCCCCCCAGACCTGTCACTTGTGTTCCTTCAGGCCTTCCACTGCGGTGTCCTGGGCGATCATGAGAGGTATTGTTCAGCGGTTAGAAGTCTATGCCATGTGACTGGCGTTTGAAGAGCACCACGGCCCTGCAATATGGCAACAGATGGGCGGTTAGATGTTTGTCATGGAGAGGTGCAAGGATCATGATGGTTTTTATGTGTAAGTCCAGAGAGCAGGGCATCTCCAGCGACGGCTGCAGCCACTGCTGGGGACGCACACACTTTTACAGAGTGGCGAAAATCGACGCCGATAGTGCGACTTTATTAAGTTTATTTATTACGTCTTTTGGCCTATTGTCACATGTGCTTCTGATTCTGGTTAAGCTGCTGAAAGACTTTTAAATATAGAAACATAGATGCAATGGAAACTTGACTAAGTGAAGATCGTGTGAAGATGAGGTGGGGGTCTGTCTCGTATGTCTGAAGCGTTCCTCTAGGCGGCCCACATTGGCTTGCACCCCGGTAGCTTAGCAGGTTGAAGGGTAACCCCCAGGCTAACGACGTATTCCCGAATTTTCTTTGAATCTTTTTACAAAATGGGACTAGAACCATTGTCATCACAATGCCTCCAACCTGGGAAGGAGCGTAATCTCTGCATTTGAAGAGTTCAACCGACCTCGAATAGTCTGAGACTTCAATTTTGCGTCTTTGATCCCTCCTGAGATCAGGGAACATGCAGAGAGGACATGTTCCCTGTCTTAACGTCACACACATCTGCAACACGTAGGCTGTAAAATATTGTCGCATTTTTGTTGACGCATCACATATTTCAGAAATATCGTTCTGCGAAATACCAACTTAGCCCTGATTGTTATTAAAACAACCGAGTGACAAATATGGAGAATAGATATTATATTGCCACCTTTCCCTTTGTTAAATTTCTCCACACATCCGTTGCTATGATAATTTCAACCGGTACCAGCAAATTAGTGTGACCTCTTTAATCTGGACTATGGTGAGGGCCCCCTTCACTTCTCCATAGTCCCTTTAAAATCAGAAAAGTAGCTAGAGAAAGCAATGCTGTTGCCATGGCTACCTGCTGGCAGCCTCCTCGGTGTATTGAAAGCCCCCACAATGAACGGCACTGGCTGTTCCCTACCCAAGCCTGGGTTGGAGGGGGCGGGGCTGCTAGGAGACAAGGAAAGGTCTCTCTACCACCCAAGAGATGAAGCCAAGGCTGCTGGCTGGTAAAAGACAAACAGAAAGCAAAACAGAAACTCAATGTTATCTGCACACATGCACTTTAGCCTGGAGCTTTCTGGCGTGCCTGCTGATTGGTTAAGAGCCTACATGGACGGTGTTAATATGTCATCAATTGTATTCTGTATCCTCCAGGTGCAACTTCAGATTGTCGTACTATTTTACATTCTATGGGTTACATAAGGCTGCAACATTAAATCTTCCTGCAGTTTTTCCATGTAACATTTAACGCAAAATGTGCAGAGCTCACATTGCGGCCGCGCCTGGAAATCGATGTCGTTACGAGCATTTCGTGTTTTCCGATCACAAAAGGTGCATGAAGAAATGGGCGAGACGTCGGGGGTTCTGTCGGAAAGGAAAGGCGATCTGGGTGATGGATACTTTGGAGCCGCACGCGATACGGGGGCCAGCGTTTCTGGAGCACATAAGTCGTCTCGTTGCGATTGACACGATTCTGACCCGAAAAAGTGCCACCAGTTTCGATGCAGATGGGGAACTAGCCGATGCGTTCTCTGTTTCTGCGGCGATCCTCTTTGTTTTGGAGAGTCGGGGCAGACGGCAGGAAACACGTTTGCGGGGCTATGAAGCACAAGGCGGTTGCTAGTGAGCACAGACGCACCGGTCATGTTGCAAGCTCTGCCCCACCCCCCCAGGCCACCCTCCCCCCACAGTGACTAGCTGACCTTGGCTCAGCCAGCAAGACTGTTAGCCTGGAGTTTGTACTGTCAGTGTGCCCTGCGAGTTCTGTGCTTGAGCAGGTGCACCAGAGCCAGGACAAACACGGGCCCCCAGGAGAGGGGGTAGAGGGGAGGGGGACTCTTCGGCTGGCCGATGATGTGTTCTTCTCCATTCCTCCGCACAATGGATGCACTGCTGGACATTGGGAACAGTTATTCGGAAACGGCTGACTGACACATGCAATTGGAGTTTGGCGTGTGTGTGCAGACGTGCACCTCAAACAGGTTCGCCGCTCTCTCCCCTACGAGGAGCTCGGCGACATTCCATGTAACGCTGAAAATCACATATGCAACACGGATGGGTGTTTCAATAAGGAAGACACTAAACCAATGAAAGCCTCGCAAATATCACCTTGACCATGCTGGTCATGTGTATTAAAGGTGGACTCTTAGACACAACCAATCTGTGCCAGAAAGTAAATAAAGTTATCATCAAAATGATTTGGCATAGGCTTTCCATCAGAAACAATTTATTATGATATTTAACTATGTATACCCATCTCATCCTAACCGAATTACTGTTTTTTGTTGATTACATTGATTTATTGTTTTCTTTTCTGAATAAAAATGATTTTGCTAAACATCTCAGCAATGGTTGAGTTGAGTTGCTCATTTACCATTCTGCTTGGAATCATTTCCAAGTATTAGTATCATGTCAAGTATGTGCAAGCACAGCTTGTAGTATTTCTTATTATGTTTTTGGAATTGCTCTGTCAAAGGATTTTTAAATGGCTTATTAAAATGTATGACCCTTGTGACATCCAATTCAGGAATAATTAATATAATATTTCTGTTAATTCTGTTCCCAGTGAAAATTCCACTTTAAACCAGTTGAAACCATTTTACCTAATCAACTGGTTTCAGCTTATATCTAGTGGTCTGCATACGTCTGTATAATCATTTCAGATGTTACAGCGGCAGGTACTGTACTGGTGTTTTCAACAGAAAACAATAGACTAGTTCAGCTAACAGTTTAAAACCAGGCTAGATTTTTACTGAACATTTTTCTCTTGAATTTTGTCTCCCTGTGAACAAATCACTGTGAGATTCTTGTTCCTGTGGATTGCTGACAGACGGCTTGTTAGTTTGTTCATGCTTCAGGCAATAAACTGAATGTTTGTGAAGCCCTGAACTAGTCTATTTCCATCTTTTAACAGAAAACTAATTTATACCTGGAAGTTTATATTCATATTTATATGTCCATACACTTTAACTCACTTACTTCACAGACAGTGTAGGCAGACAGTATTGAAACTTTGCATTGTGGTAAATTAACATCACTTGAAGTGATCGTAATATATAATATACTAGACCTCACCACTGTCTCCTGTCCCATCTTATAACTTTAAATTGCTTGATTGACAGGCAGAACAAATACCACCATTGTAAACTGGTAACTGTCTCAGCAGGGGAGATATTCATTGCATCAGCATTGGGCCTTTTGTACAGTGAGGAAGTGTTTCTTAGCTAATCCTCTAATAAGGTAATTCCATCATGCCTGTCTCTCTCGCTCTTGCTCTCTCACTGCAGGGATTAGGTTACAGGTCTTCTTCCTACTCCCTTTCCTCAACACACTTATTAGTCCCTGTCTTTCAAAGCTCCTGTCAATTGCTGAACTCCGAGGTTCGAGCTGAGCAAGAGATGGTGCAACACCGGCGTTCCATCAAGAGTCATGTACCCTAAACTGGAACCTGCCGCAGTCCGCTTTACGGATGCGGCCCTTCCTTTGCTCAGCTGAAGGCTCTATCTCCCCCGACCTTCTCTCCCTTCACCTATGCCTGTGTCCTGCATTTTCCCATTGGGAACGACACCTGGGAAGGATGGGATGCTGGCTCAGATTCAGCATCAAAGAGGATACAGGAATTTTTCAGGCAGTCAGCCTTCTAAATGACTTATTTCAATACATACAAGGAAAAAAATAAAATTATTGTTTTTTTTAATTAATGTTATTGCTTTTCATGGAGAGCATGTCCCAAGCATGGTAAGCATGTCCCAAGCATGGTAAGGTGCTTCATTCATCTTGGACAAATCGCCAATATGATTCAATATATACGTATTTTTTCCCAGAATCCCTAACTCTCCTGTTCATTTGAATAAGTACCTGGGTGCCATAACTTTTATTCAGAACTTTGCGCACTGTCATTTATTTTGATACCATTTTCATATTAATAACTCTGATTGCCTAATATTGCGCCATACACAATGCACACATATGACAGTAGGTGCAGCTATTAAGCTGTGTTGATCGCTGCTCAGCAGGCAGAAGGCAGCTTCCAAGCACCACAATGCTTCCCCCAGCCCATGTCTGATGTATTCAGAGCTGCTGACTGGATCTGGCTGGAGCCATCTCCACATGCAGCGAGCGTCTTCAGCCTCTGCCCTATCAGGTGTCTCCCAAAGGAGGCGTGTGGGGGGTGGGGGGGGTTTGAGGGGCGGGGAAAGTCAGCCGCCCCTGCATCTTTTCCATCTTGCCTAGCCATGAGCTAGGGGAGCCATTCGGGGTGTTAAAGCCACCCGAGTCTGTCCCCTACCCACCAGCCCCCGGGACCCTCTCATGCCCAGGGCCAGCTGACTGGCAGCGAGGCCCTCACCACCCATCCATAAGGTTCCAACCAGAAGACTCTGCCCTCTCATTTTAAAAGAAAACTCAACCTCTGCCAGCTGAGCGAATAGCACATTTCATTCCATTTCCCTGATGATATCTTTATTAGTCTTACTTTTTTAATTAACAGACTCTCCCAGTCTCTTTTATGGCTGCAAACAATATTTAGTTTTAATTCCTCCTGAATAAATTTGCTCATTCCCACTTTTTCATTTCAATAAAATACTTCTTCAGTTAAAGAAGTCCATGATATTTGTTATTCAGAATTGAATTAATTTCCAAACTGTGACTTGATTTGTATTTTATGTGCATTCATAAGGTCAGACGTTCAGAACGAACTTCAGAATGAAGCCTGTCATTTTGGATTCTAATAACTGAGGGTATTAATCTCTTCCAAACTGAGAAACTTCTGCAGCAATGGCTGTTACACACCAGGAGTCAGTGCGATAGCTTTGTCTGGACACATCATTGTCCCCCTGTGCTTTATGAAGTGTTCACAGATCTTTGGGCATTTCTTTGAAACCCCCTGTAGAAGATCATCCACAGAATACAGGTGGCACATTTGTGAGCTTGGTATCTTCTCAAAACACACACACACACACACACACACACATATATATATATATATATATATATGCATTTTTGTATATACACACATGCATTTTTGTATATATACACATTTTTGAGGGTTTTGCACTGTAAAATAAGCCTGAGAAATCAAACGGAGAAATTACCTTTTTTAAATGGGCGAAAAATATTGCGTGAATAAAACAAAGTTATACACAGCATGTTATCATCATTCACTGCAGAGTATCCTTCTGATAAGAAGCCTCAAGGTAACTTTTCTGTCTTGGCTAAGCTTGGGTCTATCAGGGATGCAAATTAGCTTGGCTTCCTTTACATTAATTAGGATGCCCCGGAGGAGCTCCTCTGAATCACGAATACCATCACCTCTGCTTTCCCAGCTCTGCCTTGAGAAAATAATCACCAGTTAGGCTTCTCAGTAGTGATACAACACCGAGCCGGCGTTTTAGGAAACAAAAATAGAGAAATATATGACAACATGCGAGGAGCCGAGCAGGCTGTGGGTGTTTCTCGTATTCAGTGCTTCTTTCACTGTACGTCTAACGACAAGCGTTGCAATGCGCGCTACCCCACATAGGTGAAAGACACTTTTTTTCTGAAGAAAGAAGCAGGCTGCTGTTTTCCTGTGTCCCCCCATCCGCTTTTCTCTCCCTCTATTTTCGTTGAGGAGGCACTCTACCGTCACCAGCCCGGCGCTCAGCGGCGCGCTGCGGCCGGCCCGGTCGGGAACCTCCCGCGAGGGGCCCCGTGTAATTCAATGCATGCTGTTAAAGCTTAGAGTATATTGTCTTGCCTTGCTTGTGTAGCCTCCACCCACCGGCCCACCCTACATTTAGCGGATCATGTGACCGTGGTAAGTCATTTGCAAGTACAACAGTTCTCTGTGAGCCCCCATTCATTTCCTGAGAACTGCGGAGAGCAGCTGAGAGGCTGAAAAGGGGAGGGAGTCAGAGAGAGAGAGAGAGAGAGAGAGAGAGAGAGAGAGAGAGAGAGGGAGAGTCACAGAGAGAGGGGGAGAGGACTCTATAAGGAAAACAGTTTGCACCGTTCTGCAGCTTCTGACAAGGTCTGTGCCTTTTCGCTCCTCGTTTTTTGCCTCCTCTGTCTGTCTGCTTTTACCTGTCTGTTTGATCGTGCCACGGCCATCGCGGTTGTCATACCACCGGACAGGTCCTTTAAAAAACAGAAAAAAAATCCCACATTGTTGGTCCATTCATTGTGTTGCAGTGAGCAAACAACATGCTCGGGGGGCAGCAGTCCGCGGCGGCGGCGGCGCATCCCTCCGCCGATGGGACCGGCGTGCGCGGTGACACTTCGGCTGTCATTGCACATTTATCGGGGCAGCATCGTGACAGGCGCACTTCTGCTCAATGCAATGCGCAGAGTTGCAGACTTTTAATATGCGCAGCGGGGACAATGCGCAGGGCTTCAGTGATTAGTCCTTAACCAGAAAAAAGGGACAGTTCTGTGCATTTTTAGGACTTCCTTTGTAGGATATATATGTAAATATTTTTTGGTGGTAGAAGGATTGACATTCCGTCTGGAAGGTGTGTTTAGGACCGCGGAGGGTGGGTTTTTCGGAGGAACTTCGTAAAACTTTCACCGTTTCCCCCGGGGGTGGCGTGTGAGAAAAAGCCCGTGTGCGTCTGACAGGCTGAGGTCGCATGCATGGCACTGCTGGCAGTCGGCTGTTAGTAATGGGTTAAATATGTTGAGGCTTGGGAACGAACTGATAGAAGGACACAGGGGGGTGGGACGTAGTAGGGGGGCGGGGGATTTGGGGGGGGGGGCGGGTTAAGGGGTAGTGTCGTACCGGTAAAAGA
>JAODKN010000001.1:41620403-41630593 GCA_026774425.1 Petrocephalus zakoni | reverse complement strand
AACAAACAAAGGTGTCTCTCCAGGGACCAAACAGTGAGGCTACAGGGAATTATGGACAAACAAACAAAGGTGTCTCTACAGGGACCAAACAGTGAGGCTACAGGGAATTATGGACAAACAAACAAAGGTGTCTCTCCAGGGACCAAACAGTGAGGCTACAGGGAATTATGGACAAACAAACAAAGGTGTCTCTCCAGGGACCAAACAATGAGGCTACAGGGAATCATGTTTGTTTTGCACTTTTTAATAAGTATAAACTATAACGTGGCTTGGTCTTAAATTACACCTAACTTTAAGTCCTAAAGATTCAGATGCATATTATATTAAGTGGTTAAACCTTTGTTTTTGTAACCCAAGTTGCACAGCTTCTGTGAATGCAGTAAGCGTGTAAAAATATCTTCTAAATTCTCAATACATTCCAAGCATATGAAGCACAGTGCTCGATGAGCTTTGTGACGAGGTTTTACACTACAAAATGTTTGTGCATGCTGTGTTTAATGTGACTAAACCTTATGTATAACGTTTGTAATCATCTACCTTTCGTACACCATTATGTAGTTATCATTTAATTGGATTTAAAGCCAGTCATGGTAATCGTGAAGATGGAAATTATTTGTTATGTCATTTTAGGACACTTTTTAGACGACTGTTACTGGCTGGATGCTTAATGGTTTTCATCACATGTCCTGAGTTTATTCCTCAGTGTCCCCATGGAAACAATTTGTGAAAGTGTCTCACTGAAGGGTGCAGGAGTGCATCTTTAGATCTTTAGATCTTACTTTAGATCTTTCAGTAATAAGTCCAAGTCCATAATTACTGTACTAGCAGCTGCCCCAATTTATAGACAAAGAGGGCAGATTACGGGAAAACAGCCGAAACATCTGTTGTGGCTGATTTATTTATTATTTTTGCTTGTTTTTCATTTGTTAACTTTGCTAAATTAATAAGTGTCCACCCTGGGTGTGACTGATGTATTTATTACTGGCAGGACTAATAGGAGAATCATCACAGAGCGTCAAGAAAGTACATCAGAATGGAGTGCACACTGATGATACACACTCGCTATCATACCGTGTTTCACTATTGCGTATTCAGTATTTAACTCTTACCTCTCGGTAGTGATATTATCGCATTCAGCTGGCAGCTATTAGCTGAGAAAAGTGGCTCTTCACTCCCACGACAGCAATTGGCTGCTATGAAACCAAGTACCGTCTTGAGCTCAATTATAACACCTGAGAAATTCTCAAGACCGAATAGCTTGCGGTGGTGAGGGGTTGCTTGTCTTGACGGGGTGTGAACTAACAGTGTCTAAGAAGGAGGGGGCAGAAAGCAGCTGAAGTTGCACAAGAAAATAATTTATTTTCTTTTGTCGATGGACAGAACAAACACCTGCTTTGTAAATGCATTGAATTAATAATTTCAAAAAGACACAAACTTCAGCAAGTCTGTAAGCACCAGACCCCAAGCAGGTATGTCTTTCTGTAGTCTCTTCCCATAAAAAACCCATCGTTTCCCTGGTGTATCTCCTCTCGTGTTAGTGTTTCTACATATCGAAACGTCCATGTCTTTGCCAAAATAAACAATGCCGATAAATAATTTGTGCCAAATAGCATGGATTCAGTTGCTGATCATTAAAACAACCAAATCTGTTCAAATTGACTGTAGGAATTACTTGACTTGAGGCATACTCAGATGTGTGACTGAGAAACCCACGCCAGGAAGGATCAGCATGGCCCAGCTGCATTCATACTTTAAGTTAATCTCCTTCCTTTTTCTTAGCACCCCAGTCCAGCACATCAGCCAGTTTTAGTAGCGTGTCTGTGTCACACGGCTGCCGGGATCTGCGCGAACTTTGTCTCTCCTTGTAGATCAAATGTTGGGGGGGATGTTATGCAAGCAGCATGTGGAATCAATTTGAACCCGATGTTCAACTGAAGAAAAAAAACCCATCAGTGCCGGCCCTGTGTTAATGTATGTCCAACTAACGGCTCGTAACCTCTCTGGCTTGATAGCTTCTCCAAATCCGACACTGTTTGGCTACGTTGTGACTGCCCTGAGGGCTTGAAAATTAGTACAGGTGCTTAACTTATGAAGGAAAATCGCATGCTTGTCAGGTTTAATCATGGGGGTACTGTAAGGGACAACAGATAAATCACCTCTAGGTCCTAAAAATAAGCCCAATAGTATTCTACTTGTCAGTCAGTGTGGTGATGTTTTCCCATCCCGTTTGGAAGCGGGCTAGCTAGCGCCTTTTGAGCTAAGTGATGCACGTTTGTGTGTATTTCCGATTGATCGGCAGTGTGTTTTTTGGTGTCCCTATTTGTTGATGCTTGAACGCTTGTAAGCTTAAAATGATTTGCGCATGAGTGGGTGTGTCTTTGTCCCCCCCCACCTATGTGCTGGGAAGTAAGAGAGGTCTAGAGGAGATGAAAACAGCCTGCTCTAAGAATATGGTCATTAGAGCGGGGGGTGCAGCTGGTCTCCAGAGACAGAGGAGTAGGTTAATGCACTGGCGAATCTACACTCCTACACAAGTCCTGACCCTCATCCTTGCGCCACACTGGTGCTGTCAGCTATTATCGCCGTGGAAAGAACTTCGCATTATGTCTTCATGAAACATCCTCAGAATCTCCAAAACATCAGCTTTCAAAAACAACGCACCTGGTCAGGGGCATTGAAAAACGAAAGACGATTCCAAGGGCTCCTGAGTGACAGGGGTCCAAAAAAATTTGGAATGTAATTGGGTTGGTCTGAGTTTGGGGGCACAGAATGATATGCTCTCATGGGGCCCAAAATCTTCAGCAGCGCCCATGTTAAAATATTTAAGTTATTGGGCCTATGTATGATGTCATAATCTAGCTGAGAACGCATGAGTCTTGTTGAAGGGTACAACTACGATGTCCTACATGGGATCCCTATTTCGGTTTGCTATACTTTAGAGTCCTAATTAAAGTGTTCCATTTTGCAGGCTAATTACTGTCATTATGCATTGTATCTCTTTATTTAAAGGGGAAATGTATTTTAATCTACTTATATTTACAGTAAGACAGAACAACACCAAAGGAATTCGGACACTGACCAAATGCAGTTTGGAGGCAGAAGGTTTCTTCTGTGCCACAGAAGTGGTCTTAGGCCGTTGTTACTTTTGTTAAATTTTTTTTTAGAAATTTTTAAAAATAATTTACTGCCAATTTCTTGTATTTGTGACTACACATGTTAGCATTGCTGGTCACTACCATGCGATATCTTGTTCAAACGTTTGGCCTCTCTCTACACAAATGTGAGTTCCCTGCAAAGCCAGAGACAGCTGGCAAAATAAAATGGACTCATTTGCAGTCTGTACAGTTGAGTAGATTCTCTTCTAAATTAGGCTTTATTTTTGATGTGAATTACATTCATTTAGACTAAATATTTTTTCTGCATAGTGGTATGTATTGCACATATGTAAAAAGTAATGTCAAATTAACGCCAACATTTTTTTACTAGACTTACTCTTAATTTATTTCTAACATCATTCTACAAAGTTTACAGAAAGTAGTGGCTCAGAAATGCACATAAAGAGAGAGGGTTTATATCCAAAATAGCAAACATGGATCAGTTTGCTAGTGATTCACCCATGGAGACAATGCTGGTCACTGAACATTTTGGCAAAAATATGTTATATAGTTAGAAGGAAAGTTCACTTTTCTGCTTTAACAGCTTAGTTAAAATATGCCGCATTGTTCATATTTCGGGCCAAAGGCAAAATAAAAAACACTGAATACATAAGTTATTGTTCCTGTTTACTGAGGAAGAGTAAATTTGTATTGGCAGGAAGTATTGTGGGCATATCTATATTAAGTATGAAAGCAAATCTGTTGGTCTCTAGTATGAATTAATGTTCTCGCCCATCCTGAACACTAAGATTATCATTTTAGATGATTGCCTTAGTGTATTGTATCTAGAACAATGAAACAGTATTGTCTTGTCAATGACTGTTTTATAAAGCTCGATACTGTAAATCCAATATGGCAGCTAGATGAAGTATTTATTATATGACAATATTTTCTCTAGTTGGGGAATAGTCCTTATTGGGAAGTGTGCTGTTATTTGATGGAGTTTGCAGATTTTGACTTATTTTTAAGTAGACTGGAATTTCAGCAGTATTGCACAATAGTTAAATGTTGTGCAACACTCTTGGGTTTAGAGACTGGATAATGATTTCTAAAATAAGCCAATAACATCAGTTATCTCCTGCTGTGCATTTTTACTGTTATTTACAACATGTTTTCACTCGGTTTGTTGCTTTAATTTATAATCAACAGTAGTCTACTGGTATAACTGCTACTAATAACATATAATAATAATAATAATAATAATTATTATTATTATTATTTGTGATACTGCTGTTTTTTATTTATAGGAAGTATGCTACGGTTTTGTTTGTGTCCTCATACTATCCAGTGTTGCAACATTGCTGTCCTCCCCGGATGTTTAATGTTGTACGTAAAACACATGGCTGACGTCCAGTTTTATGGTACCGGTGGAGAACTGCAGCCCACAGTAGCTGAGGGACTGGGAAAGAAGGAACAGCCATGGAATAGATCATTTGAGAGAAGGTGGCCTTATGTGAGAACCTGGATATATGACAGGATATTTGTGGTCTGCTATAATTATCATGTTTTTTCTTAGACTTGCATTTGTAGACTGTGAATGTTAAAAAGAATCCGAATAACTGTTTTGAGTGCGACATACACTTGTTATTGGACCATTGTGTGTAGCCATTCCAGTGGTGTTTCCACTCAGTCCAGTATACTGTTTATGTGACGGGTCCATGAAAGGTCACTAACCAAAGCTGATGATCAGCACCAGCAAAGTGACATGGGGACACATGCTATGCTGATCTGTGAGGGCTTGCTCATATGGAGGACTTCAGGTGAGAGATTCGGCTTCCATGATCAATTCCTCACTCGGCTCTGCTTTTACATGGTGCAATTGAGGTTTTTGTGTCAGGGCTATTTTAAAGCATTGCCAATTTGACTGCAGGTTCTTTAGGGGGGGTGTTTGGCTTTAACAGTGGAGCGTTTAACGAATGAATAGGATTTCTCATGTAAACAAACAAAAGAATTCGGTGTATACGCTCAGTTTGGACGTGTTATTTATAGGCGTTTGCACAGCGCGGCACGCTGAATGCCGGAGGTAAAGCAGGAACAGTCGCCGCACCCGTAACTCATTCTGCTTTCTACACGGGTAACCTGATGCGCGACTCCGCTCGCCGGACTCAGGACGACAATCTGTGTGCACAGTCAGCAAACAAACAAACGAGGGATTCTGCAGAAGGGACTTAGCGGCGGCGGATTCGCGAGTGCAGTCAGAGGTCACGCTGTCGTAACACAGACAGATTTAGCAATGTGACTGAGCCCCAGGAAGTAGAACTTGTTTATGAGAAGTGGGTCTAAGACTCTGCTGCACCACGAATTGGTTCCACCGGCAGTTTCACTTTGAATATGTATGGTTTTTAAAGTGAGGAGCTCAGTGTGGGACATGCGACATGCTGGCCTGGCCCTCATCTTAACTTGAGCAATACTTGGATGCCAGGACAGAAAAATCCAAAACAAAGATTTTCGTTTCTGCATTACAGTGGCTAAAAATTATTGGAGGATTCAAACTAACGATTTGTTACATCGTGTACATTCAGCCCTGGTTTTACACTGTATCTTATATCATATATTTTGTTTTCATTCTTAAACAGCTAGTGGAGTATTAAAACAAAGTGCCTGTTTATTGTTGTGTGAGTACCTCCAAGTATTATTTGAATGATTTAGAGCATGCTGGGATTAAGGGCTTGCACATTTTTGTGTGATTATGTAGGGTTTGCTGTTCCAGAGCGGCAAACATCTTGGTTTGTTGTCCAGCTTGCCTTCAGAAACGAAAGAGTAGAAGTCTTGGATTAAGGCAGACCTACCTCTCAGAGGCTATAAGCATGTAAGTGTAGCAGGAACTTCCTCCCTGCACCAAATGAAAAGGCGTCTCTCCCATCACATGTAACCACGGCTGATTCCCAGTGCACAAAACAACTTCTGGCTCCAGGTTTTCTGGGAAGACTAAACTGCTGTATGTATAGATGCCAACATTCTCACTTTCCTATTCACGCGTTGAGACTTAATGAGGGGCCTGTATGAAAAAGTTGGGTTAGGGAGATAACTTGTCAGATTTAAGGTAGTCTGGGGTAATTATAAGTGAATAAAGGTAAAGTTAATTTCACCTGGGTTACCTTAAATCCGACAAGTTATCTAGCTAACCAACAAATCTCGTTTCATGATACAGGTCTCTGGAGTGTTAAGTAGTTTTTCATGCTTTTTATGCGCCAGGGGAAAGTTATGGCAATTTCTAATTGTTTCCGTTTCCATAATTAAGGAGTAATCATCTTTGTCGTTACGGGTGACTAGAGAGGTGTCGCACACACCAGCATGAAAGATTTTTGTCACTGAAAATAAAAAAACAATGTCTTGTAATGAAAATGTTGTAGAAGATGATACCGAAAGCCAGGATGCAGATAAAGTGTTAGGCGCTTTCTGAAAGTGGGCATATGTACTGTACACTCGTGCTACTTGCACTTTTGGCAGAGAGAGTCAGCTTATGACCGTAGTGGCTGACACTGTGATGTAACAGGATATGACCACTGAATTATTTAAGCTCCGAGCATCAAATTAAAATTGAAAAGAAGCCTCCCAATGAGCATGAGCCCTTTTGGAATGAATAATGCACTCTTTAATTAGAATGATCAAAGCGAAAACAATCATATAGTCTCATCAAACCAAGAAACCGAGGTGCGTGCCGGACAATGACACAGCCATTTTCCGCGGAATTTTATTTTGCTCGGCTGGAAAGTTGGGAATTACACAGTCAACAGCTTAGCAACTGCATCCAACTGTAACAAATTCTACAGACGGAGCTCTGCTGTATTTCATAAATGTTTATGGAGGAATGGCCACAAGTTTGTACATAAATGCATAAGTGTTTTCAGGATGATTGATGATACGACTCGTCCATAGCTGATACCACGTACCCAGTACCTGCTCCTTTAATTTAGACCCCCCTGGAATTAATGGCAATCAGCAAACTTGTCAAACGACGGCTGTTTCCATAAGTAAGGAGGCCTTTCAGAAATGCGAGTACGGCTGGGATCTGATGAATGGAGCTGTGGCCCAAGTTGTTCCAGTCTTTATTGCCTGGGGGGGGGTCGGGGGGGGGGGATCAAATGGGTTGCAGATGTGCATTTGTGTCAGTGAGAGGAGTCCTAGGAAAGCCACTGCAGAATACGAATCGATCTGGGGCTCTAAAAAAGGCGCAGCTCTCTTAAACAGTCCAACAATATTTCATTTTTTTTATGCTGAGATAATTAGTTTTTGTTTCTGTTAGTCAAGTCAGTGCATAAGAATGACAGACAGAAAAGCTAGACTTTAAACTTAATTTGTAGAATTAATACAAACCGATAATACAAATACAAAATCTGAATTACCTTTACTTTTTACTTTGTTTTTATTTTACTGCAATTCTTCTGCATATGTGCATATGTAAAGATTCCGTCTATGTCAAGCTACGGAGAACCGTTTTCATCACAAGAAATGGGAATTTTGCGACTGTATTTATGACATCAGTACTTTTTTCATTGCCAGCTTTGCTGCTTTTGATGGCTGTTTGATGCCCGGGAGGGACAGCCCATGGTGGTACTAGTACAGCATGTCGCTTCTGTGTCTAGTTCGAAATATATCTCGATCGTATCCAAAATGTTCAGCTGCCTTGCCTGCCAAGGAAAATGTGCTTTATGAAATGGAAAGTCTGAAGTCATTCACTGAGTGCCAGGGAGGTTCAACAAAAGCTTTATCCAAGGTACGTCTAGGTCTGGAGTAAAAGTCCACAAAGAGCTGTAAGAGTGAACGGGTGTCGCACTCGCTGCTGTTTCAGAGGCCTCGGGCGATCTCGTCCGCGCAGACAGACGTTGGTAGTGAACCCCTGCGGTGTGTTCGGAGGTAGCTGTGAAACGGACACAGCTGAAGGGCTGTCTGGAGAGGAAGTGGCAGTGTGGGCGTGTGGGTAGCACCGCTCCGGGGAAACGGCACAGCAAAATTAGTCCGAGTCTCAGGGTTTGTCGGGTCAATGAGATCCGTTCATTAACAATCAAAGTCTTCACTTATGCTTCTTTTGTGGATCAGTGGAAGCGAATTTTACATCGCAATCATCCTTCGGTTTGTGGGGACACTTAGACGGCACTCTGTGGATGGCGGCGCTTACGAGTGGCGCTCGTTGTAGTGGGCAGGAGCAGAGGCAGAGAGCCTCCCACACCGCGTGTGGGAAAGCGACACAGTCGCCGCGCATGGTCTTGCTTTTGGCTGACTTGACACATTGTGGCGTCCAGGGGCAGAGGAAAGGGGAAGTGAGAAAAACACAGCAGCCGGAGAGAAGGGACAGCGGAGCACAGGAAGCACTGTCTTCCCTCGGGGGCTGCACTCGCTGCTTAAAGACAAGATACAGCGTCTTTTTGCATCTTTCTACAGTAACAGTTTTCCACTGACTGGCAAGTAGAATAGAACAGAATATAATTGTGTAAAATCTAATGCATTGGTAAATCACTGCATATATACAGTACTGTCCAAAAGGTCTTAGGCAGGCAAAGCAAATTATGTTTAAATGATTTTCATGTTGGTGTAAAACTATGACATTATGTCTGTGCCAGCTTAGCTTTTTCATAACCTCTCCTAAAATCACCGCAGTATCTCATACACCCATGTATTTTTTGACTCGCCCACTACCCCACCTTGTTTGGCTAATCAATACCCCATTGAGTTATTTAACAAATCAAGTAAATTAATTAATTGAGCTGGTGGATAAATTTTACGGATGTATTCAATGGCAGAGGTGCCCCTTAGGAGTGGCTTGGGAACCAAAGCAGTGTATCTAGCCATCCAACAGGATATCACTTCTCTTTGGAAAACAGACAAAATTCTTGTTTATTTTTTTATTGTGTTACTGTTAATTTGCATAATATGTTATAATGTAAAATTGTTTTTTTTTTGAGCAAACAAATAGCCTTTAACATTTTGACTGCCTAATACTTGCACATTAGTGGTGTGTGTGTGTGTTTGTGTGTGTGTGTGTGTTTGTGTGTGTTTATTTCAGAATTAAAGATGAATTAAAATATATTAAAATAGTCACTGCACATATTTTTATCTGCTATTTTATTCTTATTATGCGTAGATGGCGGTGTGGCTGCAGTCATTTCACCATGACCTGCACTGCTTTGGGCCCAGTCTCAAATCGGTTCCATCCAACTGCTCCTATCTGTTTTCCCCCTAGACGGCGGCAGCAGGGGCTGTTCTCCATTCACAGATGCACATAGTCGCTCCAGGCATTCAACACAGAAACAAAGCATTATGGGAAGCATGTGGGAAGGTCCACAATGATGCCCAAATCTTCCTGCTAAAAGGCTTCCTGTAGCTTTAAAGAAATATCATTCTAGATTTTTATCTGCCTGGCATTCACTATATTAAGTCAATTCTATATGTATATATATTAATAGATTAACATGATGTGTAGCACAGATTTTTTTCATGAAAAAAATTTATTATGATTATATGAAAAGTTGTAATGACATTACCATTAGAAGGCAAGGTCAGCATGGAAGTTGCACAATACACTGCAGGGCGTGACATTGACAGGCCAGTGAATAATCCTTAAATCACCGTATAGCCAGGTCTGCTCGGGGTCACAGCAGGTCGGGTTCTGCTTCACAGACCTGTCACCTCGTATCGATCCGCGGGCCGCTTGACAGGCTCGCGCCGGCCTTATCCCGCTACGGCCCTCATTTCCTCCATCTGTGCTGATAGCCATCGAGGATTTTCTAGCTGTAAACGGGCGGGGCCAGGGCCAAGCGCCTCCTTGATCAGAATTAAATCTCTGACCGGGCCTAGATTTCCTCTTTCCTCTATCATGAACACCTCAGCCCCCCCCCCCCCATGGGATCTACTCTTGGTGGAAGAGCCCCGAGAGAGCAGGGAGGCTGGATGCCTGTATACTACGCTTTCGCGCACCTGAGTCCTCAGATGTCAGCAAATGAAAAACGGATCCTAATCTCCACCTTTGATGGACATGCATTTAATATCAGAGCTGATTCTACTTCAGATGTATTTTCCTCATCAATCCTGTGAGGC
>JAODKN010000001.1:41595588-41620303 GCA_026774425.1 Petrocephalus zakoni | reverse complement strand
AGGCCTTATACGGGCAGGTCGCTTAACCGGCCTGGAATGCTGACGGGTCATCTCTGGATATTCCGGAACCCTTATTTGTGTTGACCCTTATGCTCCATATAGGGTTCACAACATTTCACAGTCTCAGCATTAGTATAGTTACGTTGTTTCATCTAACTAATCCAAAATTGACCCACAAATTATATATACTCATGTTATACCGCTTTAAACAAAGGATCCTGTTCCTTCGGTCTTGCTGTCAGTCCTGCTGTTCTGTCAGTCTCCTTGCATCTTGTCAGTACTGCCTTTCCTCCGCTGTCTTTCCTCAGCCCCACGGTTCTGAGCTGTCAGTCCTGTTGTTCTGTCAGTTTCCTTGCATCTTGTCAGTACTGCCTTTCCTCCGCTGTCTTTCCTCGGCCCCGCGATTCTGAGCTGTTAGTCCTGTTGTTCTGTCAGTTTCCTTGCATCTTGTAAGTACTGCCTTTCCTCCACTGTCTTTCCTCGGCCCCGCGGTTCTGAGCTGTCAGTCCTGCTGTTTTGTCAGTCTCCTTGCGTCTTGTCAGTACTGTTGCTCCTCCACTGTCTTTCCTTGGCCTCGCGGTTCTGAGCTGTCAGTCCTGCTGTTTTGTCAGTCTCCTTGCATCTTGTCAGTACTGCCTTTCCTCTGCTGTCTTTCCTCAGCCCCGCGGTTCTGAGCTGTCAGTCCTGTTGTTCTGTCAGTCTCCTTGCATCTTGTCAGTACTGCCTTTCCTCCGCTGTCTTTCCTCGGCCCCGCGGTTCTGAGCTGTCAGTCCTGTTGTTCTGTCAGTCTCCTTGTATCTTGTAAGTACTGCCTTTCCTCCGCTGTCTTTCCTCGGCCCCGTGGTTCTGTGCTGTTAGTCCTGCTATTTTGTCAGTCTCCTTGCGTCTTGTCAGTACTGCTGCTCCTCCACTGACTTTCCTCGGCCCCGTGGTTCTGTGCTGTCAGTCCTGCTGATCTGTCAGTCTCTTTGCATCTTGTCAGTACTGTCTTTCCTCCCCTGTCTTTCCTCGGCCCCATGGCTCTAAGCTGTCAGTCCTGCTGTTCTGTCAGTCTCCTTGTGTCTTATCAGTACTGCCTTTTCACCGCTGTTTTTCCTCGGCCCCGTGGTTCTGAGCTGTCAGTCATGCTGTTTTGTCAGTCTCCTTGCTTCTTGTCAGTACTGCTGCTCCTCCACTGTCTTTCCTCGGCCCCGCGGTTCTGTGCTGTCAGTCCTGCTGTTTTGTCAGTCTCCTTGCATCTTGTCAGTACTGCTGCTCCTCCGCTGTCTTTCCTCAGCCCCGTGGTTCTGAGCTGTCAGTCCTGCTGTTCTGTCAGTCTCCTTGCGTCTTGTCAATACTGCTGCTCCTCCGACGTCTTTCCTCGGCCCCGCAGATCTGAGCTGTCAATCCTGCTGTTCTGTAAGTCTCCTTGCATCTTGTCAGTACTGCCTTTCCTCCGCTGTCTTTCCTCGGCCCCGTGGTTCTGTGCTGTCAGTCCTGCTGTTTTGTCAGTCTCCTTGCCTCTTGTCAGTACTGCTACTCTTCCACTGTCTTTCCTCGGCCCCGCGGTTCTCTGCTGTTAGTCCTGCTGTTCTGTCAGTCTCCTTGCAACTTGTCAGTGCTGCCTTTCCTCCGCTGTCTTTCCTTAGCCCCGCAGTTCTGTGCTGTCAGTCCTACTGTTCTGTCAGTCTCCTTGCAACTTGTCAGTACTGCTGCTCCTCCGCTGTCTTTTCTCGGCCCCGCGGTTCTGAGCTGTCAGTCCTGCTGTCCTGTCAGTCTCCTTGCGTCTTGTCAGTACTGCTGCTCCTCCGCTGCCTTTCCTCGGCCCCGTGGTTCTGAGCTGTCAGTCCTGCTGTTCTATCAGTCTCCTTGCATCTTATCAGTACTGCTGCTCCTCCACTGTCTTTCCTTGGCCCCACGGTTCTGAGCTGTCAGTCCTGCTATTCTGTCAGTCTCCTTGCGTCTTGTCAGTACTGATGCTCCTCCGCTGTCTTTCCTCGGCCCCGCTGTTCTGACCTGTCAGTCCTGCTGTCCTGTCAGTCTCCTTGTGTCTTGTCAGTACTGCTGCTCCTCCGCTGTCTTTCCTCGGCCTCGTGGTTCTGAGCTGTCAGTCCTGCTGTTCTGTCAGTCTCCTTGCATCTTGTCAGTACTGCCTTTCCTCCACTGTCTTTCCTCGGCCCCGCGGTTCTGTGCTGTCAGTCCTGCTGTTCTGTCAGTCTCCTTGCGTCTTTCCTGCCTTTCCTCCTCTGTCTTTTCTCCTCTCTCCTCTTATGTTCCCTCAGTCCCGCTGTTCTGATCTGTCAGTCCGGCTGTCAGTCTTAACGTCAGTGGTACCGCCCTGTCAGTCCCACTGTTCTGCTCTGCTCTGTTCTGCTGTCAGTGCAGCTGTTTTATTCCATCTGTCCTGCCGTTCCTTAGTTGTTCTCTTTTGTTCTGCCCGTCACACTAACGTGAGTTCTGCTGTCTTGACACCGCTGTGCTTCTCCATTCCTGGGAACGGTAACAGCCAGGGTTCTCAGTCTACGGCTTAGGCTACAGATGTGGCCTTGCGTCCAGTCTTCGGGTAGTTAAGTGTTCACGTTAACAGAGAAAGCCAAAAAGTCTTTCTTTCCTAGCCAATCCTGGGTCATTCGAGAGCGGCGCTCTCTGTCGCCATGGTTACTAAGATTTTGCCCAACAAAGTTGTGAGACAGTGGTCACTAACCATCAGTGGAATCAGAGGACTCTTAGCGACAGTTTAACGTGGTATATATATTCATTCATACGCTTAGCTGTACTTTATTTAACTAACACTTTTATCTGTTTTTTCGACAGACATAAATCTGCTGTGTTATACATTACTGGGTAATAAAATTCAAATTTCATATTAAACCCTTGCCTGAAAGTAATGTTTAAATGGTTATTCATACTAGTTATGGACTAGTTAATACACTATGTGTTTTTATCAGGGAAGAACTACAAAAAAGCAGCAAGAAAACCCAAAAGTGCTCCTATAGAGCAAAGATGACATTTGGTGAATTAGCATCACTCAATTGCCCATAGCATGTGATTATATGCATAAGTGTATGCATCTGTGTGTGAACTTCCGTGTGTGTGTGTCCTGTAGTGACATCATGTCAGCAATTCCCCGTGACCCTGTATTGGACAAATGGTTGAATAATGGATGGATGGACACATGGACGGTTGCTAAGGCTAGCATTAGCATTGTGACAAGCTGCGATAATGGTTGCAATAAATTATAATTCGCTAAGTTAACAATGTCATCTAAGAAAGTAGGTTATGACAGAATGCGGAGAGCAGAGAGGTTAACATCTCTCTGCGTGTAAAGTTTATAAATTATTTATAAATTAATTATTCAGGAAAGACTGTTCCAAGATTTTATTAAGCAAAATGTGGCATAATTTTCCTGACGGGCCTTAAGTCATGCTTCACAATGCTGTCAGGGAAGACATGATCTTACAAATACGAGAATGATTCTGGCAAATGTCAGATTCATTGTCCTTATCAATCAATTTCCTGAGCATCCTGTGATGTCACAGGACCTTTTAAGGGGAGGCCAGTGCAGACGTCTGAGATGCTGATCTGATCTGGATTATTTTCAGCCTCCGTATTTGGATATGCTCTACGCCTCTATCCTTGATTTTACGTGCTGTCACTATGCACCAGCCGCAGTCTGCGTTTTGCACTTCCTTTAATAGCAGGGATTTAATTTTTCCTTCCTTTTCAAGGCGCGAACATCAGCCCGTGACTTTATTTGCCTGGATTACACCTTATAGAATTTTGTTTTTGTACTAATGTTGAGTTGTTGGAGTTCCAGTCAATAAATTATTGTTACATTGTAAAACAAGTCCTGCAGGTTAGTCTTTATTCTATAATTTTTTCATTTTAATTAGTGGATATTCCTTCATTTTAATTAGTGGATATTCCTGATATTCCTGCATTTTTTTTTCCATTAGTCAGTTACCTGTCTCTCATCACATAAGGTATGGCCATATGTTAAGAACACAGTAAATTAAAATGTAAAAATGCAATGGGTGTTGTCACAAGAACAGGCAGATTGTTTCTCATTTATGATTTGCTGTATAAACTGTAAATGGTTTATAATTCATGGCACATATATTAGCCTTTATCACAATTTATTTGTATATTGAAAGTCTGCGAGAGAGAGTCAGCCAAGTGTCGGCTGAATTGGGGGGTGATGTTTCATCAGATCACTGCTACTGAACTGAATATACGCTCAACACTTCATATTATAATCATAACTGCTCGGAGTTATTTTACATCTGTGACAATATTGAGGGACGGAGTGCAGCATATTTCCTGTTTGTCACTCCTCACTGTTGCGCGGAATGAGTCCTGCCGTAGTTTTGAGGAAAACCAGGACACACCACTGACCTACTACAGAGAACAGTTTTGCCGCTTTAGGAGAGACCGGAAATTAATGCGACACCCCCACATAACAATTCCAGCAGAGAGCACATTAGCTGAGTTACCGCTTGGAAGGCTTGGCATGCCATGTGTGTAAAAAAACCTTAAAAAATACAAAGTTCTTAGATATCCACTTTATATGACCTCATTTTAGATGTGTTTTGCACAATATCTTTTTTATTTATTGTGCTGGATTTTTCTCAACTGCACGATATCCTGGAAACTGTCTACTGGACTAGCTGTCCAATCTGAAGTGTATGAAAGAGTCTTCAAATATTTCTGACCGGGTCGCATTGCTCCATGAGCTAATGTTGAAACAGCAAATGCTTGGATCACTTTAATGCAGTCAAATGCAGTTGAAGGGTGCTTCGTGTTTTTTTATTCTTTTTCAAATGCTTTCTCTAAAAAGTGTGGCTATCTTCCATGAGGCACAAATGTTATTGTCTTTCAGTGCTATGCAGGGGATCTGTACAATGCAGGGCCCCCTTGCATTTAGTTTTTCATCAAAATAAGCATCTCATCCTTATATTTTATGTACCAGCAATGCAGCATGACATGAAGCCTTGATTATTCTAACCCTGCACTTCAGGTCATTCCAATACCAAGCCACAGTAGAGGCATCACTAATTTGAAAATTCGGAGGATTGAAAATGTGAAATTTTCGACTTTTTCCCATCTTGAATTATGAGACCTAAAATAGAGTATGTTCCAGCAAAAAAAAAAATACATGTCAAAATCCCTTTCATCGAGTTTAAATCCTGACTACTGTTCGGGCTGGAGGTATTTAGGAAGTGCGAGACTGAAGAGGTGAGGAAGGTGACTTGCTGACCAGTCTCATGGAGACATTTCCTTAGCTTGAGATATTTGCCATGCTCCAGGAACCTATAATAGGCAGCAATCAGATTCTAACAGTTCATTAAACCTATCTGCTGTGAGTCCTTCTTTGTGTAGCACCAAAGGCTGTCCCTCTCTCTCCCAGTCTCCCTCCTGCATGAGCTGCAAAGCCGTGGCGGCTCATCCCCCATTGTCCATAGGCAGAGCAGTGCAGGGGTCAATCAGAAGAGAAAAAAAATCTCATATACATACTATGCGAGAGTGTAACAGAGTGACCACAAGCTTTGTCATTCCTAGATGTCAGGGGGCACTCAGTTGAGAATGAATGCCAAGCTTAGCACCCCCCCCCCCGTCCTACCCCGACACACATGCAGCCAAGTCCAAAAACGAAGCCAACATCTCTAAAAGACCTGCTATGAAATTAGCATGCATATGCAAAGAAATTTCAGATCTAAATATTTCTTTATCTAAGTATATTTATCACAGAATTGTACATACCTTATTAATTTCTAAAAATAAATTTTCATTTTTTATGTTCATGTTATTCTGAACAAAAATGGACAGCTGAAGTGATCTTATTATTAGGGTAAAATATTAGTATGAAATTCAAAATGTCTGTGCATTTTACTTAATTTTACCGAGTAAAATGCATCATAATTTGCTTGACTAGTCACTGGTGCTAAAAACGGCGAGGTTTACAACTAAAACCTTTCTAGGTGCTTACTAAGCGAATGTCGCACATTTGTAGCAGTTGTTAGACTTAACGTTACCTCTTATGTGGCGATCTCTTTTATAGCTTGTCTCTAAAATCTGACCGGTGAATCACTGACAATGCAAAGCAATGACAGCGACTCACAGCCAGCACCACAAGCGCGTTGGGGTTTCGCTTTGAGGCCAGAGGACATGTCATACTATAACGACGCACCGCGGTCTCCCCGCCTCGCTCCCGTTCTGGGTCGTGCTGGGTAATTCGCACTGTGTGAGGTGGCCTTCTCACACTGCTCTGTCCTTCCATTGCAGGGCTCCATTAAGAACAGGATGCTAATGCTTGACGGAATGCCTGCTGTCAGAGTCAAAGCAGAACCCCTGGAATCTGAACAAGGGGTAAGCGAGCCGTGTTTCTGACTCCTCCCACCCGTCCTAGCAGCACACAGTCATAATTACTCCCAGGCCCGGCCGGCGTGCATACCAGCCATGACAGTGCTCACTGCCACAGCTGGACTAGGAATGTGTGCATGGGTCTCCCACAAACTCCCACCCACATCAGCCCTGGCTAGCGAGGCTCCGGGGGTGTCTCTCTGCCATTAGAGCAGCAATGCCCTGAAAGCAGGCTGGCATGATGAGTCGCCTTCATCTCGAAATACCTTCCACGCTTGTACTTAGGGAAGACTATTCTCTTGCTGTCATACAGCCATTAAATGCGACCTGTTTCGGTGTAGGTTTGCGACGGGTGCAAACAAACATGTCAGGAAAACCTGCATCCTCAGGAACCAGCCCGTTCTCTGGTGTGGGTATTATTTAGGAAAGCTTCCTTTATATTTAAAATATAGGTGTGTGATTTTATTACACTTCTTGTTGACTGTCCAGTTGTCCTCTCTGCATTTCGCAGAGTACTCTGTGATATATTGGCTCGAACATCGAGGCAGAGGAAACGCATCTCCCATGAATCTGGTCTCAGTTTTTTATTTTTCTAGGACAGAAGGGCTAAGCTGGAGAATTTGTGTTTTTTTCTTCAAATGTTGTGGCTGAACCTCCAGAGTCTCTATAACCATTGGAAAAAGTGACACTATTCAAACAGAATCTTAGTATTTAAAGCGCAAAAATCAGAGCAGATCGTTTTTTTTTTTTTCTTTTCATTTTTTTCCCTGGCCCTTAACCTGGTATTTTGAGAAAATTTACCAGCTGAACATTTTGGACCATTATTAAAATCAAGTGTGCTGAAACTGTTACCAGGCAACGCAAGCTTCGCCTTGATGATACAGCTGTGGGATGCACTTCCTCTCCTTTTGTCCATTATAATTTGTGGTAATGGTGCATTTGTGACAATCGGCCTGATACTTAGTGATAATTCAATCCAGGATCTCTGCTATTCATACCATTCTGATACCGATGCTCGTCTGTGGGTGGAAATGCGTAGCATGTATAGGTTCCCATCTTTGTGCATTTGTTACTACCGTGATTGTGTGAGAGTCAGCCGAAGGTGATGAAACTTGAGGCATTTCAGCAGCCAGCTGCCCACTTGCTCGTACACCTCCGTCCTTCAATATTCTGTGAATAAGTGTTTGCATTGAGGTTGAGGTCCTGCAACTTAGAGTTTCCCTGGTCCCCCCAGTAACGAGCAGCGTCAATGAATCTACTAATCGGTGTTCGTAGTACGTAGATAAACTTAAAAGGTCGAGCTGACTTTTCGGAGCCATGTGTGACCCAGTGGGCTATGTCTCTGTGCCTGTGTTCGGTGGGTCCTTGAGCAAGGACCCTAACTCCCAGCTTCATGGGAGCTGCTGCAGGTGGCCGCCCTCCACTGCCAAGCTTGCTCTCACCTTTGTGTCTCATGGAGAGTAAGATGGGGTTAATGACAAAAGAATTTCCTCATGGCTATCAATGAAGTGTTGGTATTATTATTATTGAGTCACTAAAAGTTCCTTGGAGGAAGCCCGCTATTACACTTGGGATATGTATCTAACTAAAATGATACTGTATCCACTCTGTGGAAGCAAATTTTAAAGATAAAATTAACAGACTGGATATACATTGACCTGCAGAATGTTTTTCCTTTATAATGGCCTTCATTAAACAGATGTAGGCCAGCCATGTCATTAGGCAGCAGGATGTGTGCAAGCTATACAAGGTCTGTTTGAAGTGCATCAGGCTCATTAAAGCACATTTCTACCGGGCCGACTGCACGGGTTCAGTCACATGGTCTTTTTGGAGGGACCCTCTGCCAAGACCCCTGCTGGACGTAGCCAGCCCCCGAAAACATTCAACTGGAAAAGGACTGACGTTATGCCCGTGGTTCCATACGACGGGGGCCACTTACCGAGACAGGAGTAGCTAGTCGAAGAGAGAGAAAGTGAATCTGAAGCCGTGGACTGACTGCAGGGTGCTGAGGTTTTTTTTTTGTTTGTTTTTTCAATTTCTCTTGATATGAGTCAAGTGAAACTTCAGCTGATATGCAAAGATGACATTTAGGGCTTGCTGCTGCCACAAAATATTGTCTAAAAGATGTTCAGCGATGGGAGAATGCACCAAGACATCATGAAGGTCACGATCTCTATACCTCATGCTTCACCGGGTGATATATTTCAGTGGTGTGAAGGGTATATTTGTCATACGTATGCCACTCTCGATAGAGGATAAGTAATGTCACATTAAAACAGGAAGGGACAGGTCAGTCAAAATGTTCCCCCCCCTAGTATACCTCAGTACATGTCACATACGAATTATACACAGACTTCCTTTAAACAAATGACCAGACCCTGTTCTAAAAGAGTCCAAAAACATTGCATACTCTTTGGACAGTCTATGAAATGGTTAAAAAGAAACACCAATAATGTCCAAAGTTTAGTACTTAAAATCTGTTTTGAAAAACAAAATAATGTTGAACCTACCATCAGCATCACTGGCATTTTCCACTCAGGTCCCAATTTGACATCACTTAAATATGTCATCATTTCGGGCCCACAGATATGCACAGTGTCAAATTAGCAGAATCTAGTTTGGACTTAACACTGTACTTAGCGAAGAGTGTTCTTTTAGTGGCTAGAGCAATGATGCTTCATGTTACTCGTCTAACCGTGGACAAGCACAGCTTATGCAGTGTTAAATTTTATCATATTATCTTAAAAATTAGTAGGTAACGCATTACGTGGCAAAGCACCATGGCTCTTCTGAACAGCTTGCTTCTCTTAAAGGTACGCTTCTGTAAACATTTTGCTTGAAACATACAGAGATTGTAGCCTTTTTGCTAACATCCCTGAATCGCAGGGACGCCAAGAAAAAAACGGCCTCCCTCTTCCCCTCCCTGCCTCTCTCACCCTCCCTTCTTCTTTCCCCGTCTCCCTCGCTCGCTCTTTAGAGCTGATTAGCGCTACAGCTTATGCAAATGAGATCAGAGTGTGGAAGCGGCGTCCTCGCTACACAAGAAGGCGAACACACACAAAACAGGTTGATGCAGTCCTCCACGTTAGTGGATCCTTTGCCTCCCTGACATGTTGACACACTGCTGCTGTTATGTGTTTTCCATTCCGGGCTGGTCCTGCCATGATTGCGACGCTCAGGGCTCTATGGTATAAAGTAAAAATGGCACGCCTATTCGCGTTAGAATGATCGCCTGTCAGCCGTATCCCTCTTCCAAGCAGCACAGTTTTCAATATTTCCTAGCAAGAGCAATGTAAAAAAAAACCCCATAAAAATAGCCGAATTGCAATTATTTTACCTTCCTTTCTGCATGTCAGTGGTACAGCTTGTGTTATATTCAGTGGCCCAACTATGGATTGTCAGAAGTGTCAGAAAGAGCTGGAATCAATAGCCGAATTCAGTATAGCCTAATGGGAATAGGGCTGATTCTATACGGTGGCTTTCAGCGGTGAAGCCGGCCCTCCCCTCTCACCTCCCTCTCCCTGGGTTTCCGAATCGCGGTGGAGCCGCCGCGCGCCCATTCGTGGCCCCGACGGGCGCCCGTCAGGCCCGTCCATGGCGAGCGCTCAAGTGCCGCAGCTGCTCCTTACAGCACAATGACGGCAGTGTAATGAACAGATAGCGACGGCCGGAGAACAAAGGCGGGTGACGGCAAGATTGCGGTGATGCAACAAGACATGCGACTTGGACGGGATCCCGCAACATAAGGCTATCGCTTTTGTCTTGGGGACGGCTGTGTAGGGTGCATTTATTCTATACATACATGGCCGAGCAAGAAGACAAACAAAAGTGTAATCCCCCAATCGAATGCCGGCGCGGGCCCCATGCATTCACCGAAATCATAAACAACACCCATGTACATTTGTCAACGCGTGTACCAAACACTAGGTATAGCGCTCACGTAAAAAAAAAACAAAAGGTGGGCTAAATCGAAGAAAATTCTGGCGCTCCTGAGTCAAATCTCAGTGGAAAGCCCTGAACTTCTACCACAGTTTGGCACAGTGACACCATTTGGGGCGAGCTTACCGAGTGCTATAATTAAGAATGATTCTTCTAAAATGAAATGCTTCACGCGGGCTTTTGTTAACGAGTGCCATTATGAGGAATAGACCCCCAGGGTGAAGCTAAATGGTTAGTGAAGAATGTACATTCTCTTGATGTCCTATCCTCAGATAGCATGTGCACATAGGGGGAAGCCTACATCACATTTATATGTACTTGATATGCTAAGAGCGAGTCTTTGCTTCATATTTGCATTTACTATTGTTTCCTGGGCACAGAAAAGACCAAAAACCACCACATTTTTACAAATGTGGTAAAATAACATAAGGGAGGGAACCAGTTCATGCCTTAGTCTATTGGTAGGGACCGGGGAATATTAATAATGCAGTGATACTCAGAAACAACTATATTAGAATTCTGTTGGTCTTCTAGAATGAAAAGCCGGTGTCTTCCTGCCTGTGGATGATGAAATAATGACTGTAGTGTGGCTGCTGAAACTAAACATTTTTATAATTTATAAATTGCATACTGTGTTATGCTGACCAGCTCGTTGGGGCTCGTGCGCTCCAGCCAGATCGGTAGCAATGTTCCTGGTGGTGGTTTACATTTGGTTGACAGCCAGGAATGGAAACAATAAGCTGTGTACCTGTAAGAATTTGTTGTCATCTTTACACAGTGAGTGTGAGTGGAATCATGAGCAGTGAGACACTTAAAGCACCTTAATAGTGAAGCCTCACGGTTCAGCTGTAGGATAGAGCAACGTGTTTCCATCATAATTATCCTGTGCGATTGGATGGCTTGAACAGATTTCTATTTCTTTTTTTTTTCTTAAGTTTAATAGAAAGTGATTTTTTGCAGGATAAAATCAATTAACAGTGTCAGCTTGAGAAGTCACTGTAGAAGCATGGACAGTATTGCAGGGAAGGGAACTCTGGGTTAGGATGCAAGCCTATTTGCCTCTGGGAAGCAGATAGATGTCTTATAAAGGATTGCACAAGCTGGGGTTCAAATCCCACCCCCGTCTGTGTGTCTGAGGCATTTCCATGTTCTCCCTGTTTTTGCCGGGATTTGCACCCAAAAATGAATAACAGTACTTTGGGGAACTCTACAGGGTGCGATGGACTGACGTCCTGTTTATGATGTTCCCAAAACACCATGACTTTGTAATGGATAAGCTATTATGGATAATGGATGACAGGGCGTGTTTGATATTGAAATATAATTTTTAATATTTGTCACTAGTTATTAATGAAACACAGCTTTCTGCAGTCATGAATATCTGCGCTGAGCTCGCTGTTGAGTGATTGTGAGCAAATGTAGCTCAAGAATCAAGCGTTTCCTTAGTCTGCTTGGAGATGTTGATAAACCCATGCGTCCATGTGTGTCTGCAGCAGTGGGCCTGTTTTAACCTCGCGACCCACATTTTTCCTGGGCCATTAAGTCAAATTTCTGAAATTCAGAACCAATGTTATTTCACAAAGAAATAGTGCAGTGATAGTAAAATATATATGTATAAGTATACAGACACATATACACACAGTGGTCTATAGTGTATTGTGAGATTGCAGTGGTTCTTTCCTAGCTAATTGTGTCATTAGTAACTGGTACTTTATCTACCCAGCTTCCAGCTACCTGGCCAGTACACGGTCATGCTGGGCCTGCAGATCTCAGGTGGCATATATACGCAAGTTCATAAACCGCCGGCAATTTGGAGAAGCCGGTATCTTGAGGAATCCCACAAAAGGCAGGTCACTGCACACACACAGAGTGGGGGAGTCGAACCCCCAGCTGTGGGTGTGTCCCTACACTGTGCCTCCCTACTTCTAATTTTGTTCACAAAGGAATATTCCGGAAGTGCACAGTACTCTAGCTACTTTAACTGATGTTGTAATATTGCTTTGTAGCAGAAGCCACTTTTAGAAAGCCATTTTTGTTCATGGCAAGCAGTCAATTCAAGTTATTCAAAAAATATATAAGTATTTATGTTTGAGAGGCAAACAATTAATGAGAACTAAAATATGCCAGATAAGCAGCCAGTCACTTTGAAGTCAACATTTGTACTACTTGTATTTTACTTCTTTTCCCAAACTTTTGAATTGTCAGTGAATGACAATTCTATTCAGCTGAATAGTGTGTCAGTGTGCCCTGTGATGGGTTGGGCTCCGGACCCCCGCCCTGTGATGGGTTGGGCTCCGGACCCCCGCCCTGTGATGGGTTGGGCTCCGGACCCCCGCGACCCTGAGTAGGACAAGCGGTTATAGAAAATGGGTGGATGGATGGATGGATTTTATAGCCACAAATTTAAAAAGCCATCACTGACTTCCTTTTACAAGTGAATTTATTTTCAGTCTAGTTTATCCATTAGAGCAGGATGCTAATATGATGCTGTAGTTAATTAGTAGCGCAAACCAGGATCAAAGGTAGCTAACGGTAACAGCGTTGCAAACAAACGAAGAAAACAGCCAAACACGTCTGACTAATATTTATCTTTGTGCTGTTTACTTGAATTAAGTTTTTTTTTTATTAATGTGCATGATTTATAGCTTATTTATTTCCATTTACGGGATTTATGTTTTTACCGATGTGGTTTACATCAGTTATTACAAAATAGTATTGCTAGTGTAGTGCCAGTTCTTTTTCCTTTTTTAAATAAAACATCTTCATTTATCTACGTATAGTAATTCGTTTATGCCTGTCATACGCTCTGCGTATCTGCTAGTCGGTTGAAAAGTATTCTCAGTTGTGTGGAATCTGAAGGAATGGAAGGCAACTGAATACAACTGCAATTTTCCAAATCATACAACAGAACGGCAGCCAGTGTGAATAAGGCAAATCTACCAGAGTGCCAAAAGGCACCAAAGAGGTGTCATCGCACTTAAGGCCCCGTTAGGGAGTAGAGTAACCATGTGTGGGACCACACGAGGGCTATATTACGTCACTTTTAGGGACTAAACCAGATAAAGGTTTTTTCTTTAGCATCATCCGGTGTTTCCTCCTTCAGTTATGCAGAAACATTTAAATGGCTTGACCTGATTGTTCTTTAGCGTGCTGAGTGAGAAATGCTAGAGGTCGAATATATGGTTCAGTCACAAATCCATCATCCCACCCCTCCCCCCAGCCCGGCCTTTTAAATCTGTAGTCTTTATTATGTTTCTGAAATGTAGCACATTAAAGAGTGTTTTTCGCTGCAGTCAATCGACCTGCATAGAATGAAGTTGCAGTGCGTGAAGCTCGCAGCAGTGAGATCGACGTGGAAGGTGTAGTTGCATAAGTAACAGCTGACATGAGGGTCATGGTCAGGAATACCGAGTTTTGTGTTGACAGGAAGGTGCATTCTCGCCATCTGTAGCGTCATGTAAAGCTTGAGATTTGTGCCTACTGTTTGATGACATTTGAAGGCCTGAGGAGATAGATCTGATAAGATGATAAACCTCCAAATCTCTAGTCCAGTAAAGGTCAGCCTGTTGGCAATGCAGGTCAAATTGATCCATATGCCAGTGCTACGTATTTTTTTTACTAGCTGAGTTCTTCAGCCAAGCTGGAATTTTTACCTTTACCAAACCCCAATCCTTATACCAGACACTGAAAAATATTATCATTTATATTTAACACATTACCAAATAGAATTACTGTTGGACTGAAGCATTTGGACTGCCAGGAAAAGTCTGGATTTAAAATCAAGGCCACTTTCTTAGAGCCTCTCCACGGTCAGGATTACAGGCAGAGAAAGAAATGCTGGTTTTAAAACAAAATAACGTCACTTTACCACAAGAACATCTGTTGCTGAAATACAAGAACTTTTTCATCAACTTAATGAGCTCTTGTCCAAAGACAAGGACCAATCCTTGATGACTCAAAACTATAATTTCAATTTCTTAGTCAACAAATACTTGAATGTTAGCTTTATCTCGGTGGCATACACTGTATGACATTGTAGCTGACCTACATTGCATTATAACAATTTGAGTAACATTTCGTCGTTGCTGGAACATAGAACTGACTGAAATTAGGGCTATAATTCACAAATAAAAAAAAATGTTTTAACTTTATGCTTAATCCACATTATTGCCACATCAGCTATCCAAGCAAATCAGACACATATTTTTTACGATGGGAATACTGTAGCATTGCCTGTCTTCCTTAGAAGACTATAATTAAAGTGATGCTATTTAGATGCTATGATGTTGCAAAACATTTGTAGAAGAGCTTCACATGAACAAGAAATTAGGCCCATATTTCCAGAATCAATGACTAAAGATATTAATGGGCCAAGAATTATGTGTCCATGTGTGTGTGATGAAAACCAGAGGGTAGACGCCATTGACATGTGTTAAGTTCCTCTCCTCCCAGTATCCCAGTACAAGAACAAATAGCTTTCCACAATTAGCCACTGTGTAACTACAACCATTTGTAACTATACAAATACTATATACTGTGTAACTATACAGTTTAATACTTGGACTGCTTAGAGATTATGAGATGAGTCGTTGGTCCGTTGAAAATCATTATTCTCTTTGGACACATTTGGACCTCAGCTCTCTATGAATGATGTGGTGTAGAACTTGGTGTTAACATTCCTATAGCAGACTGGTGAGGTAAGTGGAAAAAGTCGACCATGTCCCGTGCTGGCCAATGGCACATGAAGCAAATATGTGTTTTGAGGAACTATGTGGTCCGGTGATTTTGTCTGAGTGGGCTTGTCCTTCTTATTCTGGCTGCCAAATTCTTCATGATAAGTAGTAATTAATCTGAGAGTAATCTATACAACACAAAACACATTCTAGGGAAGGAATATACACAGTGCTCTAATGTTATTGGCAGCAGCATTCGTTGACTTTGTTTCCCTTAAAATGACAAAAAATACGAAAAAATAGACACTTTCCTCTATTTTTGACACTTTCCTCAATATTCCATTCATGTTGAACTAAAAATGGTTGTGTAATGGGTGTGCAGAGTGGTTCTGTTGTTTTTTGCTCCTATACTTGATCACCACCCCCATCTTTGTGTGTGGACCTTACATGTTCCCCGGGTGTGAGTTTGCTCCCGATACTCCAGTTTGGAGGCACGGTCCAAAGACACATGCTTATGTGATGCCTTCAGAAGCCCGTAGCTTGTGAGCGTGCCCGCCGACGTGCGTTATATATTTATATCATTGTGTGTGCGGATGCCGGTGTAGCTCTCTCGTGGCATCATTGTCACTGGCTGTGCTGGGAGGCCTTTTGAAAAACCGACCTCTCATGTCTTTCTCTCCCACCCGCAGTCGCCCAAAGTGCACAGCTACCCTGGCATGGAAGCCGTGCCCCTCCTGCTGAGCAAAGTCAAACCCGAGCCCCCGGAGGACTTCCTCTCCTCTGATCAGTTCCAGACGCAGACCGAGCCCGTGGACTTGTCCATAAACAAAGCCAAGACCTCCCCCCACTCGGGCCTGTTCTCCTTGCAGTCGTCGCCCGTGACGTCCGCTCTCTCGCCGTGCCGCTCGTCCGCGTCCTCGTCGCCGACGGTCATCACCTCTGTGTCCTCGGGCTCTTCCACGGGAGTGCCACTCATGCTGGCTCAGGGCCCCCTGGCCTCGCCACCTCCCTCTGGAATCCGGGCTCAGCCATTTTTGCACATCATCCACCCGGTCCCGCCTTCCAGCCCCATTAACCTGCAGACCAACAAGCTGGCCAGCCACGTGCATCGCATCCCCGTGGTGGTGCAGTCAGTGCCCCTGTACACGGCCGTGCGCTCGCCGGGGAGCCTTAACTCTGCCATCATGCTACCTCTGCTGGATGAGGGGAGGAGTCGGGGTAAAGGTGAGAAACAGTCTTTATTCCCATATAATTCACTCTTCTCTGAGATATGTAATGTTTTTTTTTTCCAGAATGTGACTTACTAACTATGAATCGCATTCATCGTATTCAATCACACAGCCGTGTATTGAAAGTTCCATTATGAATGACGGAATTTCCACTCGCAATCTGGGTGGACAACCTCTCACGGTGTCCAAGCCTGCTTTTGTCTGGCTGGCATGTTGGAGGCACAAAAGAGACATTTTGGTAGCCGCACACAATTACAGTGGCTGACTAAGAGCAGTATGTCCAGAGGGCCGCTGGGGGGGGGGGGAGGGGGGGATGATGTCACTGAATCCAGCAGTGCAGCTGCTATTCTCAGGCTTTTAAAGGTACCTCTCGAAGATGTTACTTTAATACAATCCCCCTTCTGTTACAGGAAGATTTTGGTCTTTTCGGCTGCGTGGTCATGCTGTCTTTTGTTTCCTCACCTCTTGTTGAGGTCAGGCAAGAACTGAGGAACGGCAAAAGAAAAAAAAAATGAATGTTTTTGTATACACTGTAGAGATTACGGAGGAAACATCCAAAGGCAAAAGTGCTGTACTGGTTCAGAGAGGAGATATTTGAAAGATAAAGGGACCCCATGAAGTGTAAAGCTTTCCTCTCCTGTTCCCCCAAGTCCAGGTAATGCAGGCCAGTTGGGCTGTGCTGTTACTTTAATCAGAACCACACATCTTGTGTTACTCCTGACTCACTGCTGAGGCTTGAGGCTTCGGACGTAGCCGGCTCCTCTCATGTTGTGCTCCGCCGGAGCTGCTTTCCTGCAGGGTGTGGCCTCGCAGCCATCTCTTGAAAGCGCTGTAAAACCTCGGGTGTTGCGATCAGATCTCGCCGAGGCCAGGACAGAACACAAGGGAGCTGTCTGTTGTGTAATTGTTGTTTATCTGGGATTTCCGTCCACTCCCTCTCTGGTAGGCCTGAATCCTCTGAGAGAGGCCGTTAAATGCTGCTCACCCACCACAGAATAAGGCAGAACAGAAATTCGGCTTATGTAATAGGGTGGGGGTGATATTAAATATGGGTGGTACCCTAAGCACTTAGGTACACAGACACATCCACCCCACCCTGACTCTGTAACAACATAGTGGAAACAGGGTGTTTTGGACTGGCTAGAAGTGCAGCAGAAAATTTTAGTCCAACCATACATTTACTGCAGGGAATTTTCTTTCGGAATTGTCCCCCAGTAAATTTCACAATTCGGTACATATCTTGTTGCCTTGTTTATGCTTGTTAGTGTTTAAAGATTTCAACAAAATTAATGGTATTGTACTTGCAGTCGAATCATGCATTTGGAATGGTATTTGTCCAAATGCAGAATCTGTTTTGCTTATGTGTACTGCTGACCAAAATCTTGAAGTATATTGATACGTGGTGTAAGGCTTACATTACGTGTTTTTCTTTGAAGAGAGAATTGCTTGTTGATGTGATGCACACAGACAAATCCTCGCTTCTATATTTGAAAAGCTGTTTTGTATTTTAAGGGCTGATTTTTAGAGAAGAACTGCCATTCTAAGACGAGTTCATAATTATGGGGGTAGCCACATTTGGGTGCCCCCTGGGGTGCTCTGGGGCCTCCTGCCCACCCTGTCTGTATGCTAAAGGTACAGACTGGCCATCTTCTTCCAGAAGGCCTGCACCCCTCTCATCAGCTCAATGTCTGGATGGTTACCATGGAAACAAACCTAGATTTGAAACAACAGGAACAAGATACAATGAGACTCACATATCCCTTTTGATTTTTAAGCATGCCTTTTATGCTTATTCTAAACATTAACCTGTATGCAAAAGAATTCCAACTATATTCATTTTGATAGCATCACACAAAGAGCATTTTGGCATTAATAACCTATTGGCATTTCTGATTCTGTGCTATCCAGTGTTCCAGTTCCGTAGTTCACCATGCCTTTAGTTAACAAGACAGTTTTCACATAATATCACCAGTTTATTTGACATAAAAATGTTATCAGCCATGTCTGCAAGGGGACTCCGAAAGTAGAACTGGGTATGTTACAGAAATACCGTAGCCAGATAATGAGTCTAGCAGGCCTGCTTTTCACAGCTGATGTATATAATCTGACGTTAAAAGTGACTTTTGTGCCCTAATATCTTGGTAATCAGTCCATCTCTCCATTTTCTATATTATTTATCTAGTAGAGAATTCTAGCAATGCAGTACTAATTTGATTGTCAAAGTTGCATTTTAGGCAAATTATTTAACAAACCCGAAACTAAATATAATAGTATTACAATATTATGCATTAATTATTTATACAAATTATTTTTGCTTTATATTGCTAGAAATGTTTTACATATACTGCAATAACAGGGTATACGTCAGTCGTTAACATATTGATAACCAAGCAAACTGTATGTAAATTTTGTTTAGTAAATGTGGTGCTTTTTTTAATGACAAATGAAGTACAGAATAGAAAGTGTTTTAGCTGAAACATCGTATTGCCTTGTAGGCCATGCCAAATGCAGCCGGTGCCGACATTCTCCACCTTATGTGACATGTGACATGTACCATATGACATGTACCAACAGAAATCAAGGTCCTGAGATTCAGTCCACTGAATCTACTTCGTGCTCAAATTCCTGCTCAAGTTCTCCGTATGGTCTCCTTTACGTGCTTAACCTAATCTAATTTTGCTTTTTATGTCACACAATAAATATTTGAATATATACCTGGGTATTTATCTTTCTATGTTTTTCCGTGATGCTTACAGCTGGGTATTATTGCACCTGATTAATTATTTCCTGAAAAAAAATTGTATCGAGGTAATTTATAATGGATTGGTCTCTCCGATTGTCAGGACACTGGTCAATTTGTCACAGTTCACAGGACTTCAGAAGAGCACTAGCGAATGTTGTTGGGATAAACTGCTGAATAAACCAGAAACATTCATTTCTAGGCCAACACAATGCTTTGCTACTTATGTACTGGCTCATGACATTGATTTAAATAGACCTATTCCCATATTTTTTGATTTTGTAATTTATGTATAACTGTACCAAAGAATATTGTTAGGCTCAATATTATGGCATGGCTGCGATGGAATGTTGATTTCTGTTCATGGTTTCTGTGCCGATACCAGTCACAATACTCAAATTGAGGAGTTCTCTGGAGTTCTCCGGTTATCTGTGGACTTAATTTTCAAGGTTCGTTTGTTATGTAACAGTCAATTAGAAGATCCCATTGTTTAGTGTGAATATTACCACTGTGGGGAAGACTGGGAATACTAAGATTTTTGGTTATGTTCTTTATTTTACTCCAAAATGCTGTCGCAAACATCTGAAAGTACGTAGCTAGATGCGTGATAATGAAGGCTCCTGAGTCCACTGGCCCGCATTTTCGCAGACGTAATATTTCTCTGGCACAAGAACCGTCGTTCCTAAACCAAGGATACGGCAGTGTATGGTGTGCTGTTGGGATGCTGTGTTTTTAGGCAGTGGGTGGGGACCGCTCTCTAATTTGCCGGAGTCCCTCACGGCAGGAAGTGGTTCTCTATCATGACAGACCGGCGGGCTTCTCTGCCCCAAAGCTGATAATGGGATGGGGGGTGGGGGGGGTGTTGTGTGTGTTGGGGTGGGGGTGACAAGTCCTGACAGAAGGAGGGCCTGGGGGGTGCGACGTGAAATACTGTCCGCCAGAACTCCAATCTGGAAGCGTGCAAGCTTTCACTGATCTCAGGAGAAACATTAGGTAGCAATCTGTGAAAGGCTTGCATTTGTACTAGATACGTTATCTGTGGCTACAGAACCTCTAGGTTGATTAAGTGATGACAGTTTTGTTTTATTGCTGTTCAAAAAACCATTTTGTATGTTTAAATGACATACAGTGCAGTGTTTGCTGTTTTAATGGAAACCCATTTTTTTTCTGTTTTAATAGTACTAATTTGACAGAATTAAACTCAAGTACCTCCTGTTTTTCGTGCATAAATTTCTTGATTAGACACAACTTTCTCCCAGTGTTTTAAGGTCATCTTCCAGTTTTGCCTGCAAAAGACAGGAGTCTGATGTTGGGAGAAACTTTCCGCAGTAAGACGTATTGCAATGTGAAAACCCTTATCAGCTTTTTGCAAGTTCAGCATTACGATTATCTGACCGACTTCCCTCTTCGTTGTTTTGCTTTTCAGGAGCACCAGCCGACCCGAACAGCTTGTCGCCGAGGCAAATAAAGAGTGACAGCGACGATGACCTGCCAAATGTGACCTTAGACAGTGTTAATGAGACGGGCTCCACAGCCCTCTCTATAGCAAGAGCCGTACAGGAGTGAGTAGCAATACTTACCTTCCTCCTCCAGCCCTAGCACTGTGTGAGATGTTTAGAAGAGGTTCCAGAAGAGTCTTTCATTAGTAGACCAATGGCTTAACATTTTGAACTTAAAACTGAGCATGAATCTCAGGATTATTATTTTATCTGCAGGCAAGTACTGTGTTCATGCTTTGGTTTTATTGTCCTCAACACGTGGGGCGATTAGGGGCATGGATACCCAGGCAGATACAGGGGCCCCCGCACTTTGCAGGGGTGCTTGAATGCCATGCATCCATTCTCTGCTTATCCTATTCAGGGTCTGGAGCCGGATCTCAGAGGCAGTGGGTGCACGGTAGTAGTTACCCAGGTTGGGGTGCCATCCCATCTCAGGGCACACTCACACACTATTTACTCCCACATGCACACCTATGGGCAATTTGGTGACTCTAGTTCGCCTTAGCATGTTTTTGGACCAGAAACCGGAGTACCCGCAGGAAACCCCACAATGACACGGGGAGAACATGCAAACTCCACAGACAAGGAACAAGGGTGGAGACCTGAACCCCGCTAACCAAGGCTAACCAATTCACCACCGTGCTGGCACTGCCCATAAATACATACAATTCTAAAATTATATAATGGGGGTGGGGGACAAGGTGACCTTGTGTCAGGGGGCCCTGAATTCGTAGCTGCGCTTGTGTGTGTGTGTGTGTGTGTGTGTGCTTGTGTGTGTGTGCAGCTTTGTAATTATTACAGTGTGGGGACCTAATGTCCCCACAATGTGATAAGAACCTGCTATTTTTTAACTTGTGGGGACATTTTTTCAGTCCTCACAAGGATAACCTCAATTATATAAAAATCTGTGTCTGCAATCAAAAAACTAAAAATGCCAAAGTCTCATATTGTTTGGTTACTTCTGGTTAAGGTTAGGGCTGGGTAAGGGTTAAGGGCGTCATAATTGGGATCAGGGTTATGCCCATAGGGATGAAAGGAGTGCCCCCATAATGATAGGAATGCATGGACTTTGTGTGTGTGTGCCCTGTGATCATTTCTAGGGTATACCCCAGCCAGTGTCCTATGCTGCCTGGGATAGGGTCTGGGCCCGCACCAGGGGTGGATGGGTGGGTGTTGTTACATTACATTTATAATTAGGCAGTACTTGTTGCCTTTTTAATCGTCATTTTACCTGCCTGTCTGAAAGCCTGGGTGTGTGTGCATATAAACATTCAGGGGTCTGCTGGCGCTTTTTCTTTGTACTTATATAAGCGCTTTAGGGAGCAATTGGTGAGCTGCTCAGTGACCAACACGCTGGCAGTTTACATCCCAGGAGAGTAACTCCTCTCGTTCTCCTGAAAAAAAGGCGTTTAACCAAACTTTCTTACGGAGAATACCTGCAGGTTTACATGAGTGGAAGTGTGAGGGTGGGGTGTCAGCTTAGTGTTAAAATGCAAACTAACGTTGTTCGGCTTGACATGGGGAGGGACTTCACCTCCGACGGCTGCGTTAGTGTGGAGCTCAAGGGTGAAAGATGAGGCATGCAGATGGCGTGGAATTTAAATCCTGTCTAGGGTTCTGAAATGGACTGGGGTCTCTGTAGGCCCCATTTGGGCTGGACCCACCTGGGTGGAAAACTGGCCCTTAGCACACAGTCAGTGCATGAAGGTGAACGCAGAAGGTGGGAATGCTGGGAAATCCTCACATATTCCGGGCTTGTTTACATCCATGAAAGATACACTAATTGGATTGAGGAAATATATCTTTTGACAGTGAGGGCTGAACTAAACGGCTCCCTCATTAATAAGCTGCCTATAGGCACTGGCAGGATGTAATTAGCAACATGTTACTTTTGGTTATTAGTTTTGATCACATCATTTTCACTAAAACTGGCCTTTACTGCTAATAAGATGAGGCAAAATGTATCATTTGGATAGTCTTATAATGGTTGCAGATCACATTAGGTTATGCTATTGGCACTTCTGGGCAAAGCAAACAAGTGACAGTCAGGGGACATTGAATGAATTATTACACAGCTAGTTTGTTTTGTGGATAAACAATTTAATTTGTATAAAATTCTGTGTGATGCAGAAGTTGCATAACCCACTGACGAGTCATTATTTCACATTTAGAGGTAAACAAGCTACTGATTATTGTATGTAAGAAAAACATACAGAAAGGACCATTTTATTCTGTAAATGAGATGATGCATTTCTTCGTTTAAACAACTTAGTAAAAGAACGGACGATACCCTGAATTCCTGTTGTGTTCCCGAGTAGTATAGCTACATTTTTTTTCTTCTTTTGATTTTGGTTGCTTATCTTGTAACTCCTCCATTACTTGAGCAATTTCTTGTTTTAAAGTATTTTTGGTCAAGTGAAACACTTTTTTTGGGGATATCTAACAACGTTGTTGGGACAATCTGTCATTGTCGCGCTTCCATCGCATAGTACACGCGATAAAGGGTTCAGCAAAGTTGTGCATCGGAGAGTGTCTCTCTTGTGCCCGGGCTGGGAGAAGCCAGCGCCCAAGCTGCTGTCCAAGGTAAGCACATTAATAAGTAAAGCTCTTCTTCTGGGCTTGTGAGTGACACCGGCAACTCGGCCGCCGTCCTCCATATTCATGAAGCCCGGGAGACAGGTTGGCCTATTGTTAGAGAGGTAGGGGCTGAGCCTGGGTGGGCGCCCTGGGCCCCCGGGCTACTCTCCGGAACAGGCGGGGTTCTGTTGCCATATTACCACAGTATGGCTTTAAGTTTTCAAGGTAGCTAGAGCTGTCAGTCACTTTACCTCAGTAAGTTCATCCATGTATTTATAAGCCCAGAGCAGCCTTGGTGCGCTAGATTGCTCCAGTCAGCTCCTCCGGTGATAGGTGCGGCTCGTATTTGTGCTTATGTGCACATGTTTGTGCATTTCGGCCTTTTTGCGCGCTCGTTCCTCCGAGGACAGTCCTATATTGGAGGTCTCTGTATTGTTGTTTTTTCCTAGTATATATATGGAAAGTAAAAATGACAAAATGCTTTAGTGTCACACGCTCTGAAACTGCAATATTGTCCCCCCGAGTGTTAAATGACAAAAGACTTTGTCAGAATTGTGGATTGAGGTGCAGGAAAATGCTTCCAAAACCTCACTGTAAGGTGACATACTCAGTGTAGGAAACTAACACATCTCCCTCGGTAGGTGAAGCTTCGGGAAAAGTATGAACAAAGAAACAATAACGAAAAAAAGAATCCTTTTTCCTCTTTGCTCATATTTGATAGCGAAAAACAAGGAAATTCAGCGAGCCTGAATGCCGGGGTCATACGAGGTTCACAGCAGCTATTTCATTATGCGGAAACGTAGGTTTGCTAAACGACAGGCACAGCTTATTATTGCATCTAGTATTGTTATTATTAATAACAATCAATTATTATTAGCACAATACTTTTGCTAAATTGCTAAATACTTTTTATAAACCTGAACCCTTAAAAGAGATTCTTTCCCAAGACCCAGCCTCAGGCATTACTCACGTTATAGAGATCCTTAAAGACACCCCCCCACCCCGAATATATGTACCGTACACAATATTATTAATTATTGTGAGTAAATTGTTGTGATTTGTTTTGTTTTTTTTCTTTTTTTCAAAATGAGATTTTGCTCAAATGCCTTTGGGACTTGGATCTTGGACTGTATGTTGTTTTTATTGTCTTTTAAATAATTTTACGCAAAACGATAGCTACTTGTATTATAGAATTGCGACGGTTCTGCAAATGTAAATCTCCCTGCTGGAGGGGCAGAAACATGGAGGTTGTGTCGGGTCCCAGCAGAGACGGCCTGTCTCCAGATGTCTGTGCGCTGCCGGGGCGTCCCTCTCTGGGCTGTTTTTCGCCTCGACTTTGTTCCAACGTTTCCTCTGCGCTGTGGGAGAGGGGAGCGAGAGTTCAGGCTCATTTCTGACAGATTTGGTCATTTCCGCTGGGCCCCAGCATGGCCGCTCGCCAAAAGCAACAGGTGATCCCTGTAGCCAGGCTAGATGGGGGGGTGGATACAGGAAGTGGGCTGTGTGTGCTGGGCTCTGTTGATCAGAGGGGCTGTCTGGCCACCCACCCCCCTCCAAGCCCCACCCCAGTCACTGTGCAGAAGACCCCCCCCATGTCCACTCCACCCCCCGGTACTCCCTCCTGCCTGCTGCTCGTCTTACAACATGCCGATCTGGGGGGGGGGGGGCGTTTGGCGGGGGGGGGGAAAAGGGGGGGGGGGGGGGGCGGGGGGGGGGGGG
>JAODKN010000001.1:41575936-41591233 GCA_026774425.1 Petrocephalus zakoni | reverse complement strand
TACCAATATCCACCATACATTTAATAAGAAAATACACTAAAATTTACATGAGAGAAATGTAAAAATAAACTGAACTGGGGTCGAAAGAGGTTGCTCGATCCACAGCATCCTTCCATTTCGGAATTGTGTCCTGGAGCACTGTATTACATATTTCTTTGAACATTGAAAGTATTTCATCAGGACAAGAACACGATGTGGTGTGATGGTCAAGAAACGTCCCCGTGTCACACCCCTAAAGCAACAAGGTATTCAGTTTTTAAATGGCATTTTTGTTTTGGCTGGTTGTTGGTCAGACGACTGCTTTTCCGCATCTATAATGTGAAAGAACTCTGCAAAGGGAGCGACTGTGTCTTCGCGGGGGTCCCACGGGGGGGCCCCGAGGGCGTAGCAGAGTGAAACACAAGCAGCTTCCTCATTCGGAGAGGATTGTTGCACAAGTTCTTGCAGCCCTAACCCCCCATCGCCCCCCTCCGAGCTCCACACCCCCTGGCCGCCACCTCACAGGAAATCATTCGCTTGCTGGATCGTTCCGCCGGGACTCATCTTTGAGAGGCAGTACTCCGAGAAAACGAAGAATCGCACGGCCCAGGAGGTTTTCAGCAGATTGACGTAGATTTTCACCCACTCAAGACAAATCTGGTGAATGAGATTATACTCCCAAATGGCAAGGTATCAAGGAGCATATTTTCACACCCATCCGCACATATTACAAATATGTTTTATTCAGTGTTGGTTTCCATACGGTGGATTTTTTGAGCACAAGCACATGATCTTAAGAAATGTACATCCTTTACTTCTGTACGTTTATGGCTTTTCACGATGGTGATGCTTTATTCCTGAGAGTCTTCTTATTATACAGTTTTTGTCTAGCAAAATGTTATGGGTGCATTCTGTGCTGTGATTAGCGATCGGTAAAGTGCAATCTCATTAAGTAAATATAGATATATAAAACCTTTTTGTTGTTTTTGTTTGTTTTTTTTTCGTTTATATCTTAAGCTGCCTGCTTTGACACCATATAAAAAGTCCCTTACTAAACATAACATTTTCATAATATTCATTATGTATCTTTTAAGACTTTCTTGAGCACCTTACATTTAAAGTAAATGTGACCTTGTGACCATTGCCTGTTTTTTTTTCCAGAGTAAGATTCATTTTCGTTTATTTTAAAGAGAGAACAAGTGCTGTCGAAATGTCCGTGGATGTCTAGCAGGAATTCAGTACATCCCCAGCGGAGTCTGGAGGCTCACACATTGATCTCCTGTACTCGAGTCTCTATAGCTGTGACTGGAGCTGATCACACTTGGTTTTCTACCAGTGTATGTTTTTTCTAAACAGCAGATTCCTCTATATTTATAATAGATTTGTACCTGTGACCTTTTAGAACACTCAGAATATGTTAATCCTCCGTGAGTTGCACATTGTTATGTTCTTTATGGACATAATAATGCAAGGTAATAATTTTGATCATATGATTAAAGGCAACTGTTAGCATGTTTAATGTCCATGGGTATTTAAAAAATATTGAACATATAATATGTTCAGTGTTTTTGTTTAATACACTTAGAAATTGTCTCTGTTTGTAAAACAAAACAAAAAAACTATATATTAAAAGAAAACTATTACAAAAGCAATAAAGGGATGTTCATAATGTAAACATACTCATATCCCTGTTTTGCAGCTGTTTGATTTTTCATTTATGGTTCAGCTTTCTAGTCTACTGGTACCACTACAGATGCTCGAGGCCGTAGAATTAGGACTTCTGCATAAATAATAACTAAGAATAAATCAGATGTTCGCTTGTAGTAAACGTGAAACTAAATGGAGAGTTTGAACATGCTTAATTTCCCTCTTTACTGTGGCTCCTGAATCCTGCTGTTTGGTGTAGTTTGGTGCACGCGTACCATTTATTTCTTAAACAGATGCAATGCATTCAGTCATCCTCAGCAAAGAACTGGGCCTGATTCAGTGCAACTGCCCTCCTTAATAATTAAAGTGACGATAAAATGGTGGCATTAGCTACATTTTAATTATGGAAATTTGAGCAGCTCGTGCTTATTAATGATGTGTTGGACAATCTGCTTAATCAACGTGAGAAGAGACTTTACCACGGGTGATGCCCTGTCACGTCTTTTCACTCAACTACCCGGTAGCTTTCTTGCTAAAATAAGCAATATGATATTTTTTGGTATCTGATTGCACAAGCACCCTTATGTATGATTAATTCATAAATTTGTTCTTACCCAAATGCATTCGAGGAATTCTAGCCCTGTCTTACAATTCTCATTACGTGTCCTGTGGGCTGATTAGCATGACAGCACATAAATAATTAACTTAAGTCCACCCCTGATATGTTCAGAGAACAGGTGAGAGAAAGGCTGTGCTAGTGGCGGCCTGTTTCTATCTGCGGGCACAGCAAAATCACAGCAAAAATACCAGTGGCAATATTAATTCCTGCAAGCCCAGAATGAGCTGTAACTATGCTGTCACGGGAGGGGCCAGTCGCTGTCATCAGCACCGTGTGCCTGAAGGTGTGGGGCCGGGTGTGACCACTTGACATCCAGCGTTAAATTGGCATTAATGGATGCTCAGTCTACTCCATATAGTGCCAAGGCAGAAACTGTGCAGTTTTTCAGACAGAAATGCTGTCTTGCATGTTTGAAAATAAAAAGAACCCATTATAATATTGAAAGTGGGCTAATTCTCTGATGAAGAATACTTTTGTGAAGGAGTTTGGTAATATATCAGAAGAATACATTTACCTACATTTTTGCTTTTTGTGGAATATATTCAGAACAACTTCAGACCAGTGTGTTTTTCCCTTCTATTATAAATAAGTGTTCTCTTACATTGTTATGCATCCTATTTGTGTAGACATAAAAATATCATTTTATTAGTCTAATAATCAAAGTTTGATTGCCTTTTATAGGCTCAGACATATCATCAGCACCTTGTATGTTACAAAGAATAATTAAAGCAAAGTTCTGTTAAAAATTTAATTACACAGTAATAGTCATCAACATATTTTCATATTGTGTACTTTTTATACTTTTCTGAAATGAAGAGCACTTCATCATTGCATATAAATATTTTCTGTATAAAAGGTGTTTTAAGATAATGTAATATATGTGATAGTGCAAAAATATTTTGAAACTGTTTTACTTAGGTTGTACATACTATTTAGTGGAGAGGCTTTCAATTTTTAATACAAATTACGTTTAATACATTTTTACAGAGTACTTGTGGAAGGGCCTTGCTTAAAATGATTGTCCTCATAAACATATACATAAGTATGACCAGAGATTATGTAACAATCACTTTTGAATTCAATTGTTTGGTTGTCACTAAAACAAATGTGAAAATTACAACAATGCATTTCGAGGTAGTAAAAACTGTTTCTGTAAATGTAAATTTAAATGAACAATTATAGAACACCTGTGTAAAAAAATGTCTAAAATGCATTCTTTATTTAAGCATGCAGTGTTTTTTATTCTAAATCACTATCTCATGTTAGTTGCACATCATCACATTTTTTTTCCTGAAACACCATTTTCACAACTTTCTGACAGAAACTCCACACTGTCACTAGTATTTTGCATGTGTAATTAGGTCATTACAAATGGTCTCTGTATACATAAGTTGACAAACGAAAAGGCAACCTTCGTTCCAGTTTGAACAAAAAAAAACGTTAAATTTTTTTTTAATCTACTTTGTCGCGCCTACAACAAATCAGTGTTATTGTTCTGATTTAACGATTTACAGAAAACTTGTGCAGATAATTTTATACATCAGCATGCATCAGCATGTTACCGCCATGATGGGCTTACTTATAGGAGAAGTCCTAGCTTTCTATGGCCTAATCTGTAACGGTGAGCAGGGTTAACGTTATGCAATAACAAAGAGTGCCTCCTAAGACTTGTATTACAGTGTGCATGTGCTCAGATGTTACATCGAAGCATTTGAACATTGATAGTTACCAGTAATATGACTGTGTACTTGCAGACAATGATACAGAATAAAAATAAAAGCACAACTGCTCTACGATCAATATGCAAAGATCATATTGAACAAACATCCTGACATTTACAATTTACTTTTACTATCAATGCACTGAGCCTTATCGATAGCTTCAGAGACAGTTGTGAACAGTCCCTAACACCAGTTTTGAATATATGATGTGTATGTGTGTGTATGGAAATCACATTTGATTTGTATGGATGTATTTACCGTATAACCTCAGTTTTGATCTAAAGGGCCATTGAAGTTGTATTGTTACCTCTCCAGATTGCACATCCACATAAACTTTCACTTTTTTTGTGTGTCCGATTTAATTTCCAGGAATCACGACTGTCAGTCATGCAGTGTTGTAGTACAATCCACAGGGCAACTTCTACTGTATGTGTGAGACCCAAAATAGCAGTCTTTAGAATTCTGTTTCCGTGAAAGCGACCTGCGGTCAGTAATGTGTTTGTATTATATATATAATCTATATATATATATTTTTTTTTTTTCATTTCAGACCAATTCTCATTATTTCCTTTGCATTTGGTAGTAGTTTAGCTGATGCTTATGTTACAATTTTACTGATATTATATAAGTGTTGTTCTTGTATGTATGTCTAGTGAATGTATTGTAAATATATTCAGAACTTTTCATCTTACTGTAACATTTTTGTTATCAACCTACAATGGTTTAAAGGGAGTCCCTGTTCATTAAAGACTATCACTGGGGGTCCCAGGCTCCTCAGAAAGATAATAACAAGTGTTTTCTTTTTTTTTTTTTTTTTAAAAAAAGGGTGTCTAAACATTTCTGTCAGTACTTTGCTTTTTCTCTGTATTCCGTTTTGCAGATTATTTCAGCTGTGAACTGAGTTTAAACAAATATATGTATAATAATCAGAATTGAGGCATGAAGGTTAATAAAATTGCATTTTGTATGTAACAAGACAAACTGCACTGCCGAAAAAGAGTATTTTGTTCAGTGTATCATGAGACCGTCATTAGCAAGGTTTTCTCACACTCGTATGCAGATAAGTTGGCAGGGCAAGTATGTTGACATTTTAAGCATGTGATTAATTAATTGTAGATGAAAATACATGATATTTGTATGGTCCCTGGTTTGGCCTAAAAATGTATATTCCATGTTCTGAAATGTTACAAATGTTATATTTACTGGTGAGAACGTTTCTAACAACATTTTCGTTTTTCAACTATGAAGGACATGGCCAGGTATTTTAGCTAGTGCTTAAAACTCGTTATATTTACACTAATAGGTTGTACAGCACAGTGGTTTGGTGCCATAACCGGGAAAGGAACTAACTGATTCTTCCTGCAGAGGGCGACATTTGCTAAGCCTCAGTTTGTTTCCCCTCCCTGTGAACTGCATATCAAAATAATTATCTTCCATTACCACGCCTTTAGAATAATACTAAGATGATCATCTCAGGTCCAAACACAGCTGTCAGTAATACTGTCGTATAGATATGTTTGACATAGAAATCTATTTATACACATATTTGTTTCCTTTAGTGCATTGAATGTTTTTGATACAACCCATTACAAGTCATATACAGAAAGTATCGCAAAGTATCTGTTTGTAGTAACTCAGCAGATCAAGTTATGTACACCACAATTTAATATAATGTTCCGCGCTGAAGTAACAGCGAGAGAGAGAGAGAGATAGAGCGAGGGGGCGTGGAGCATGAGGGGGGGGGGGGGTAGCGCGCGCGAGCACACCGCTGGCTTTTAGTTTGCACCAGAAATGGATTTGGCGTTATACATATTTTAATGACAGACTCCGGAATGTCTGACCTAAGTGAGCCATTGTGGCTACAATAAATGCACAATTATAGAACAGACTTATACCACTAATTATATTTGTTACTTTAAAGTCCATTGATTATTTCCTAAGTGTACTTTTTTATCACCACACGTGAGTCATGGCATTTGGTATAATAACCTACCTTTAGCTTTTCTTAATATAATCAATTTGACCTAACAGGCGACGTTTCTAAAGCTGCATTGATTTTTGCTTGGTTTTCGGGATGTCGTTCTCACTGCGGATAGCTGTGAGTGTGACCTCTATTACCCTGGTTACTGAATTTGTTACTTGCTCTGTTTATACGAAGAAACTATATGGGAAAAAAAGCCTCGTTTCGTCCCATTGTAATTAATGCGCCAGCATTCTTTCGTGCCAGGTACCGGGTTCATTCATGGTTTATTTAAGTGCACAAGTTTCACATGAACTTGCAAACTGATTCAGAGTGAATCAGCCCCCAATATGTGATGCTCCTCGTGCCGTTCTCTTTGAAAACAGTTCAAAAACACTGCCTGCTGTTCCGTGCTCCCTGCAATGTATTGCAGCATACCGACTCCAGGCACAACTGTTGCATCTAGTATTGAGAAAATGCTTATGAAACAACACATGGGATGCCGAATGACACGTGAATGCCTTTGCAGGGTGTTTTCTTTAATTAAAAATATCTGAAAGGGCATTCTGAAAGGATAGCAAGCCTCTAACATAAGCTCTATAATGATGTTATTCAGGTTCAACAGCTTAGTCACAGAGGGATTATTTGTGAATGTAAGGCAGTTGAATAAAATCACGTGTCTCTCTGTTGAACATGTCCTAACACCTGCCCAGAGCGAACATGCTCTGCCATTCTGCTGGATATTTCCTACATGCCCTCCATGACTCACCATATTCCGTTTGTCGTTGGTTTGCGAGTGAGCTTAAAGCAGTAAGAACTGCAGCCCTGTGCCTTCCGGGAGGAGACAGCAGCCCTCACCCAGGGCCGAAAGAGAAATTAATCCGAAGCAGATTCAGAATCAGGTTCATCTGCCAAGCACCAGCAGGCACAATCAGTACTTAACTACTGGCCTTATAGTTGGGAACACGGGGCATAATATAAGTGGACTCAGAAAGTACCGGATAGGCCTCGATCTAACTTTTTCACCGAACATTTAGAAACATCTGTAATATTTAATAACCAGGATGGGATCTTCAACCCACACAGTCCACTGAGTGCAATACAGAGGGAGGACTAAATAATACCAACTATGTTTCATATTATTATGGGCTATATCTCTGATGAATAATCAGGATGTATTTCTGAATGACTTTTTCATAAAGGGTGTCTGGAAGGAGCCAACAGCCGCTGAACAGGGCCATTGTTAAATGTTTAGATCCATCAATTTGACCAAAAGACCACCGCAGTGGAAAAAAAAAACAATAGAAAAAGTCATGCCTTTTTCCTGGGAATTCCGGGGCAGAAAAATCATATTAAGAGCCACAGGGAATGAGGGGGAAGATGCAGCTTTGTGAAAACCTGCTGTTGTTGTCCATCTGAAGCTTAGCACACGACCACTGAGACCCTGATACTGAACACTCTCCATGTTTGTTGAAGTGGGAATTCATCGCTGGAAACACAAAACGCACGCCTCTTTGAAAAGCATGCCTGTTTCCACTGCTTCACCAGTTAAACGAAATAAATGACCCTCCACTTTTAACCTGACTGTTTTAGGGATTCCCAGAGAAATTTCGAGAAATTTCCATGCATTGTTTTTATAAAAGAAAGAATTGATCCTTTGGCCTTGTTTAAGACTTTTACCATCTTGGATAAAACTAACAGTCAGTACTAGAAAAGAGAAAGTATCACATTAAAGTTACACTGTCAAGCACGTCAGTGGATAATTCAGGTCCAGAAAGAAAAAATCCAGACCAAGATTTTGTTTCAAACAGCCAGTTCAGTATAAAGAGTCACAGCCAAAGAGTACTCAATTGGTTAGTTGAAACAAAATATTGGTTTGGATTTATACTTTTTGGACCTGAAATATCCAGCTCTGGTCATGCATATATTTCATTAGTCAAGAAAATTGAGCAATAATGGTTCTAAACTGACGTACAAAAGAAGATTCAATTTTTATTTATCATATTTATTTGTTGGTTGTTTTTTTAGTTAGTCGTCATTAAGTTCCTATTGAAGTTTAATGCCAAACATTCTAAGTAGGAATTCTACTAAAAGAGCAATTTCATACATCTCGTTTCGGGCTCAGGGAAGGGCACTGTGGCCTCACACCCCCAGGGCTCGTGGGTTTGATTTCTGGCTCTCTGTCTCCATGGAGTTTGCATGTTTTCTCTGTCTTCACATATGCTTCCTCTGAGTACTCGGGTTTCATCCCAAAGACATATGGGTAGCTAGATTGGTGTCTTAAAGTTTCCTGTAGCGAGTGGGTGTCCTGCAATCCGGAGTGTCTCTTGCCTCATGTGCTGTACTTCCTGGGATAGGCTCCAGGCTCCCGACAACCTGGCAATAGCAAGTTTAGATTTTTACCAATAATGCATGCAATGCCTTTGTGTAAAGTGTAAACATTTCCTAAACGATAAATATATCACCCAAGCTATGGGCTGGCGTGTGGTTCAGTAGGTTAGGCTGCTGTGTTTGTGAGCAGAAGGTCGTAATATTGCTGATGGACCCTTGAACAAGGCCCTTAATCCCAGATTGATCCAGGAGTTGTCTGAACCTGCCCCCCCCCCCCCCCCAAAAAAATGCTCATTACTGTGGATACAAGTATCTGCTGCAAGGAAGTGAAGCTAAGTTATTTTTTAACCTTTAGAGTACATTAAGTATCTACAAGCAAGCCAGCGTAGTGCGTGTGGCTGGGACACACCCAGGAAGGGATTGTTTGTCTTTTGTTTGTTTTCAGGGGCCATGTGTGGCTCAGTGGGTTAGGACTCAGTTTGGATCCCAGGGCCCGCAGGCTGATACTGCCGTTGAGCCCCTGAGCAAGACCCCTAACCTCCACTGGCTTCTGGGTCACTGCATGCAGCCCCTGCACTGTAACCCCAAGCCTGCTGACACCTGTCTCATAGAGCGCAAGGTGCCCTATGTGGCATCACAGTTTCCCCAAGATGATGAACAAATCTCAATTCAGTATTAATTCATTTATTTCTAGTCAATATCACATGAATGAAATTGTCCTAATGATATCACTCAGGCTGATTAACTGTCCTGAAATAAAATGGCATACTTCTGACACAAAATTAAAGCAGTTTTACCATAGTAGTGTAACATTCTCTTTTTCTTTGGATTACAAATTCAGATTTCTCAGTACAAGATATCCACAAACTCAAAAACTGTGTACAACTGAAAAACTTCACAGTAATCTGCATGTTGAAAGCTGAGCAGTATCAAATGATAAGTTTTTTACTGTGCATAATTTTATCCAGACATACACACATATTAAAAACTAAGAGAAGAGCAAGAGAATTTTCATGATGACAAACAAATACTTATTTTAATATTAAAAATAATAAAATTGTCTTGTTAACGAGTAATATCACATAGAGTGGGGAAAAAGGCCCCGTAACCTCTGTGCTGACTGACTTTGACATTAAATATCTTAATCACAACCATAAATCTAGCCCTTGAGTGGGCTAAAATATTTAATCACTGTTTACCAAAGGGGCTGGTTGATTAGCCCAGAATGAGCACAAGGGACTGGGCAAATAGGGTGACAGGCTGTGATAAAATGTTTGCGCAAAACTGATTTATTGGCAAAACGTAATAAAAGCTCGAAATCTGTAATATTTCACAAATGCAAAAAACAAACAGACGGATAGTAGATGATACCAGAAAAAGTATGAATCTTATTTATTTATTTACTTTTCACTGAAATCAATACCCAAGGAGTATATGATAACTTATGCCTATACTTGAGCTGTAGCATATAGTTTCTATTTTAAAAAAGCATCTAGACAGTGAGAAACTTTTAGGTTAACCAGCCTAAACAGAACAGAGGCGAAGGAGTTATTACTGGATACGCAACAACAACAATGATTCACAAATAATACGTCTCGCGTAAGTGGCGGTGTTGGCTTCGTGGGATGGGATACATTTAGATTGCAAGAGACTGTATTTAGATAATGTAATATTAACCAAGCACCATTTCTATTATCGAATTATAATCCACTTAATATATCATGCCATAATTCAAGCTCAAACTAAGTATAATCATGTAGTAAAGCACACACATGTCAATGTATCTGAAACTGATACTGGTTCATTCTTACCTTTTTATACGATTTATTATATTCTGAGAATAGGCTCCATTCAGTACAAAATTAACAGCAAGTGTCTATGTAGTATAACTATCATGAGCATAAGATGCTGAAATGATACTCAGTTTCTTCTGCATGCATTATTCCACACCTACTGTTGAGTGTCCATGTTTAGCAGTGACAGTTCAGAGAGTATGATTCATCAATGGGGATTTGTGAGTGAAGGCAGGGGTCTGTGAAGCTTGAGTAATATAGGGACACACTAGTTCCTTCATTAGGGAAACCATGAAACAGCCAGGATGAAAATAAGCCATTGTCATCAAACAAAACTCCCCGAAGAGACTTGGCTGTGTGCAAACTGTATCGTATCGTAACGTATCTAATCGTATCGTATCATATCATATCATATCATATCATATCATATCATATCATATTCATTTTCCATACCTGTTTGTCCTATACGTGGTTGCGGGGGTCCACAGTCTGTACGGGCAGGGAACAGGGTACACTCACATGCCATTCACGCACACATTGCACACATTTTGCCAACTACATTTCACCTCATCATGTCATGTCTTATCATATCATACCATACTTCTTTCATGACAAATTACCACTCATAGGCTAGGCACTGCTTTAATCTTACCTTAACAGCATTTTAGCGCTGGGGTGCTCTTAACATGAAAAGGTAGTGTTTATATGGTTTATATGGTAATTGAAAGCTTTGTTCCATCTAGCTTAGCTTCGGCACAATTTATGGTAATTTAAAATGTTGATTCAAATGAGATTCCAGCAACATGGTAGCTCACACCCCCAGGATTGGTTCGATTCCCTCCCCCCTTTCTTATGTTGGTTCCCTCCCATATAAAGACACAGTTAGGCTATTTGGTGCCTGCAAATTGCCACCAGTGTCCATTTGTGCTCTGTGACAGGAGCCTGCCTTGTGCCCTATGCCTGGGATAGGCTCCAACCCCCCATATCGAGGATCAGTGGTTAGATGATGTTGTTCCCTATCATGACACGTCTTTTTCTTTTTTTGCCATGTTCCATGCCTGTATTGGCATGTTTTCCCTGCACCAAGTGTACTCTGTGACTTGATGAGAAACCTCAGGGAATCAGATGGTATTATGGGATCAATATCAGAGCAGTGGGCAATCACATTCCCACTATTTATTTATAGAATTTCATTTTCGGTTATTATTGGCATTACTATAAAGGCATATGATTGTCAGACGATCCGTAACTAAGCACTGTGTTATATTTATTTATTTAAAAAAAATACATAAAGCACCAAAGTCAAAATAAACCATGTCCTTTGCAAATCGGTCGCAAAAGTGTATTGTCAACCTGCAGTGCTTAAACAGCTGTAAGTAATCTCCTTAAGTTTACTCGTGCTTGAAGGCTATTTTGTAGGAGGAGTAAGTATTTTATCCTTGAGAGCGATATAAAAAAAACGGCATATTTTACACATTATCACCTTATTAGGCTGCGTTAATACAGATAATTATAACATAATTATGTTTGTAAACGCAGACTTGCTTCCTCGTGTTACCTTACAGATGCCCTCCTTTAGTTTTACTTGAGCTCAGGGCCCATTACGCTCCTGAATAGGTTATGAGAATCCCTCCACCCTTGCCCAGGAGGAGGAGTAGAAGGTCTGGAGTATGAGAAGAATAATGTTCACGCTGAGAAGCTCTGATGTAGGGGAAAGTGGAGGGGAGCAGAAGGAAAGAGCCTGTAGGAGGAAACCTCAGGAGGAAAGACCCGCGCTGTGTGACTGAATCCATAAGCACCCGCTTGTTTGTCTTTGACATCTGAGGCACATTATGTTCTGTTCTGAGGTTATTCCTGTGAATCAACCAAGAACATATGTGGGGCTTCCAAAGTCCCCCGTTTTAATCATAAAGCATGCAACAAGGCACAAGTGCCTGAAATGCCAAAATATAACCGCCCAAAGGTTTTATGTTTAATATTGTGGAAGTGGCTTCTCACCAAGGCCAGGCCAAACGACAGAAGCACCCTGTGTGTGACATGCGTGACACACTGTAGTTCTGGCATATTCATTTAATTAAATATTTATACAACAAAAATAATTGTAATATGGTTTTCTGGTGGTGAGTATAGCCTTTGAACATTTCATAAAAAAAAAAAAAAAAAAAGCCACCATCGCACTTGACTCATATTAATGTACTATTAATCAGATGATTCAACATTTGTTTCACATATTATTTTAGAGGCACCACAGGGCTGAGGGCCCCGTTCACAAATGCCGAATGCATCCAGTAAAAACAAGCCAAGCACCTTAATTTTGTTATATTACAATCCCAGGTGTGAATGATTTATTTAATGGAAGTTGTCCCAAATAAGCATTTAATCATAATTAAAATGAGTAAGCCCAAAGCAAGGCACTGAACTCTAACAGGACTAGTACTGTTAGGGACCGGGGATTTTCTTTCAGCTTATGTGACACATATGCATTACCCCAGACAGGTTTATCTTCAGGATTTTTTTTTATTGTTTGATGTATACCAATAAAACTTGAGTAATATATTACTTCAAGACTTTGAGACCCTTAACCACCTACTATTGTGTGTACTCATTAATCACCGTCGCCTGATAACACAGATAGTCTGCTCCACATTGGCCTGCAGCACGCACAAACATGGACTTGCACTCAAATATTCATCATTCACTAAAATCACTAACAGCACGGTGGTATTGGTTTTGAAACTATCCTTGAAAAGCTGCAATTCAAAATGCTTTTTGGTGCAATTGCTCGTTAGGAAGATAAGAACACTTCTCTTGGTCCCACTCTCTCAAACAAATGGCACAAGAACACATTCAGAAATGAATATTTTAGACTAGGTCATTTCCAGAATGGCCATATATAATTATTTGCTTTGAAATGTATGCTTTAAGAGTATGTGGAACATATTCATATAATAATATTACATGTTACAAGATACTAAATTAATTGTAAATAAATATGCGCTCCTTTTCTTTAATCGTCAAACTCTGTTTATGTGTTTGAGTCATATTCAAGTTAATTAATATTAACACTAAAAATTAAAAGTAAAAGAATTTAATATCATAGCTCAATATTCATAAGAAAACAATAAGCGAACATGACTGAAAACTAAAAAAACGATTTTATTGGCCTTTTTTGTTCAGTTTCAAACAGTAATGGATGCACGGGACAGCCATTTCCTCATATGTTTACACCAGTATTTCTAAAAGAATAAAATGAAATAAAAGAAATCAATAAAAAAAAAAAACAAAACCATGGGAGCAGGGCAGTGGAAACATTTGCCCATTTGTTTTAGTTAACGGAGAGCAACCAACACGTTTGAAAAACAGTATTTACACTGGATATCAAGTATTTACATTAAGGCATTGTATTCAAATAACATTGTTTATTCTAACTTGTCCAATTACCTACGCTACATAATAAATAAGGACAATGGCAGCTTTACAGTGAAGGATACGTTGTTTTAAATGTCAAAGCTAAGGAAAGATGAAATCCCAAACCAATTTAACAGCTTATTATGACTACCCCAACAGAAAGCTTCTTAAAGCAAATTTCCAAAGTAGCCTGTATGAAACTCTTCTTACGCAAGAAGGCACTTAGGAGGAAATGTATTTTCAGAATGCGTATCACAATTAACTGTTAATGTGGCATTCTACAATCATTTGGCTTCATAATGTCTAAAGTAATGCTTAAATAGCATGCATTTACAGAGATCTGTACACATTTTTACACTCGTTATCATTTTGTCACAATCCCTCCTGAACACGACTTACACTCACTGTTCTACTATGCTGCTGAAGACCAGAAAAGACAATATTTCACGTGCAGTAAGATTAACATTTCTCCAGTGTGATAAGATTGTTTTCCAGTTTAATAGTGTGAAGAGGAGGCAGTCAAGCATACAATATTTACAGAAGAATAGCCAGGTTGCGTAGAACGTAATGACTAGAGAACGCTGTTCATGTTCGCCACTTCTAAAATTTAAGTGTCAGATCAAATCTCCACAGTCATACACTACTACATTTAAAAAGTAAATTTAGTGTTATGAGACCAGCAATGACCTTTGGTTTTCAGTGTGGGCTTCACAATGTCAGCAAACTGCAAGAATCTCTACATTCCTATTTAAAATACAAAATGAATAGGATAACTGACAAAATGCCATTTCAGTCTAAACATCTAACCTTGACCTGAAGTAGCACTGGTCAAACATCTCACTACTAATTTCTATAATTAGTTCAAAATCTAATTACAGGTGTCCATGTAAAATAAATAGTTAACTCCCTTGATTGTTTGTTGTCTTTACACATAAAGGCTCAATCTACCACTTTCTCACAAATATTAAACAGGGTTCTCTATCCTAAAAATAAGTAGTGAAAAACAGGGCAACAAATTTAGCATAGCAAAAAGTGGTGTACTGTTTATTCTTACATGAATTTATTTTTCACGTGAAAATCATTTTAATTTGGGAAAGAGAGTAGCTGGGGCTGTGAGGTATATAACTAAAAAGAAAAATGAATACAGTATACATCTATATAGGACAGGGTCTGCCACTAAATTCTCTCACTGAAAACAGTAACAGGTTTAAGAGTATTGCGAAATATCCATATATCCATCTAGTAAGCACTTATCCAGGAAAGCACAAAGGGCAGTTGTGCCTGGAGCCTGTTACAGGGAAGCACGGGGCACCTCGGACAGGCTGGACCAGATGGGCCAGTCGATCGCAGGACACACACGCACACTCACATACTAAGTGCAGTAGAGAAATTCCAGTATGCTGAAATCTATGTATTTGGACTGCAGAGAGGAAAGGCAGAGCTTAGGGGAACCCTGCAGAACATGTAGAGAGCATGCAAACTCCATACAGGAGAGCAGAGGCAGGATCTGAACCCTCATCCCCGGAGGTGTGAAGCAACAGTACTACCCACTGGGCCACCGTCACCGCCCATATCGCGGAACGGGACGTGGGGGAAATCGGTTGACACAGCTGCTTGAAGACTACTCATCTGCAGCTCCGAAAGAGATCAATTTCCCCATTTCCAAAACAGAAACAAACCACGTTATAAGAAACCAACATCACAGTCAAGTCCCCCCCAAAAAAAGTGATAACGACACAGAGGACTTGAGGGAGAGCGGCTTGGTGGGCGGAGCCTAGTTCTGGTGCCTCTTCATGTGGAGGGCCAGGTGGTCGGAGCGTGAAAAGCTGCGGCTACATA
>JAODKN010000001.1:41559439-41570640 GCA_026774425.1 Petrocephalus zakoni | reverse complement strand
GCAACTGTAGCGGACAGATAGTAAAAACAATATGACTGGGGCGAGCCGCCAGCACGCGTGGAAGCGGGAGGATCCGAACGGCACGGATCGAAAGCAGCGGAAAATAAAAACATTTGCAGCCACGCGAGCGCGCAGCCACGCGAGTCAGCCACGCGGGTGCGCAGCCACGCGGGCGCGCCGCTGGAAGTGCTCTCCGCGAGCTATGGAAATGCACTTCTGAATTTAGATCTTCCAGCTGCTGGTTTGCACACGTATCTCTTTCACAAGTTTTCTGATTAGGGGCCGGCGCTGCAGGGAGGTGTCGCCCCAGCCCACGGCTCCCAACGCGCGGGCCGGCCGGATCGGTTGTTGACGGAATGGCAGGCAAGTGACCGGCGGCCAGCAAGCCGCCTATCCCCAGCAGCACCCCGCGGGGAAATCATAAGCTTACATGTGTCAGTAGCGAGGATTTCTCCGAGCCCGAACGCCGACATGGACACAAGCCACGCTGCGTTTTGCATTTGCATTTTATTTTCGCCAGCACACTACGCACATGCATCACACCTCCAAACGAGGCGCAGATGCTTTTCCCAGACAATTGCGCTTTACCTTTCTATTTTTAAAACTTGCATTTCTCCCGCACGTTTTTTTTTTTAAAACCTCCCACCTTATTTTTTTTGTAAATATCAGAATACAGTTTACCTGCACGTAGTCGCTGGATAATGCAATCCCGCTCATTCGGCTATTTGTATCCACGGCAAACAACGTCGAGTCTTCCCCCTGGAAACCGTCAGACGGCGCAGGTTTCACTTGTGTGTAAAACGCCTCTTCTTGCCCCGGAGACAAGGCAGCAGTCATCGGCAGAACAGAAGTGGCCATGCAAAAATAATAACAACAAGCGGGCTTATATAAGAACTGCCGCTGACATAAAGACTTGTGTCTGGAGAGGAGCGAGCAGGCGGCCAGGTCGCGGCAGATCGGACGCTTCCCCTCGAGCAGCGCTCAGCTTTACTTGTCAAATTACGCACCAGTTAGTTTTCTATGCTCGCAGAGGGGCGGGGCTGCGCATTCTTTCAATAGCGGCGATGCGCCTTTCACCGCGAGCCTTTGGCCGCGCGCATTCCCCACCGACTTCAAAACAATGTTCGCGGCGCGCGGCGGCCGCGCGTCACCATCGTGCGCTCCCGTGAGCCGCGAGCCTCGGCACGAGCGCACACGAAAAACAAGTTCCGCGCGGCCGCGTCGCCGTTTGTCACGCGAGCGGCACCATTGCAGATTAAAGCGGCGATTTACTTGCAATTTCGGAACACGCCCAGATGTTGAATACGGTTTCCCTACGTGCGTCCGCCAAATACTGACAATTACTCCCGCGATGCTTTGCTTCGTGCAAAGGAAGGAATTAGTGGAACATGAAATTTGGCAAATAATAATAATAAAAATCCTCGTTAAAATGTACTCTAGCGTAACGCGCCTCATTTGCTTCTTAAACTCAAGTTAATAACATTGCAGGTGTTTATATAACCTTAGTCAAGTGAAAACCCAAATGCTTACCGTAAAGGACAATTCCCACATTTAAACGTGCAATCATAAAACCAGTGTTTGACGTTAGACCACAGTACCCAAACCATTATGCTATTTATAAACCATTTTAATGAAAGGCAATGTCATTTATGAACTATTTTAATAAAATGTGATGGACAATGTGACAGCAGTATGACAGCTCTTGGGTTCTGAAAAAGTATAGCATTTCATATAGCATGTGAATGGCTTTAAAAGAAATAACAGGTTTGACAGGTTTTATTGATCAAGAAAATGCTAGTCCATGAACCACAAACCAAAATAATGCTCACATCAAGTATACAACTGGGGGAGTACATTATCCTTATGGTATAAATGGGCAATAATGTGCAAAACACAGCAAGGAATGAAATTAGAACAAGACAATTAAAAGAGAAAGTCCTTCCAAAATGTATTTTGACTCATATAAAATTAGCAAAATTATCTGCTCCCATAGAATAAAGTTAGTCTGTCATTTAGACGGGCGCTTCAGTTTTCTATACCATTCGGGGGGTTCGTTCTTTGTCTGAAAGGGAAACAAAACGTGTGACAGTCACATTTAAGTAACAGAGCAAACCAATTCAAGCACTAAATTGCACAAAGTGTCTTGTACACAAAATTAAGTTAAATTCAAATAACAGCATAGTAATCAAGATTTTCAGTACAACCAAAAGACTGTTTAGTAAATCAACCAAATTACATATTAAAAATAAAACATATCCAAGTTTATAATTAGTTAAGATAATTATCTAGATGCATGACCGTTAATTCTTCAGCTTTAACATGCAAACGAGGTAACAATGTATAATGATAAATACTATTTTAAGACCTGGCTATAAAATATTTTTAATTTTTACTCTAATAACCCAACAACTCTGGAAAATGTTTTGACAAGCGTATGTCTATATATAGTGGTTTGTACTACACAAGTCAACCAAACACACAGCAAGAGCGTGTTAAAACGTTTTGCCCAGGGCTTGTTTGTTTAGGGTATCTGGATAGTAGACTGTCAATGCTCACTACTGTTGATGTGATGTCAGCCTAAACACCGAAATCCACAACATTAAAGAAAACAAACACTATATAAGGGTAAAATGTTTACTCACAAACACTGTTGGTTTCGGTTTGGACTCATCATAAACCTCATCCTCTGCACTTTTCATCAGCCCCTTAGACTTACAAACTGAAGATCCAGGTGTGGCGTTAAGCTGAGGTGGCAATATATTACCAGACTGCCTTGAACACATGCTGATAAGAACCTGCTTCATGACAGACAATTCCTGGAAAGTGGAGATGACATAATATGAAATCAGTTGGAGAGGTACAGCCCGGAAAAGATTACCTTTGAAAACATATTACTGTAACCACACAAAGACCACAAACTAATCCACTGCAAACATTATTATGGTTGCTATTCCTAAGGTTGACTTTTGTTAAAAGAATAATTGCTTTTGCAGATGGGCCATAAGACAACATCTACATGTGGCAGTAAAGACATTAAATTTAATGCAATGTGGATTACATTCAATGAATTATTGAACTAGGACTTGCCAGTAGACATCTCACATAAGGCATATGTGGGTCTCCTTAATTCATTTCTTTTAGCAAAGTATGGCCCTATGTTCAGTCCAAGCTATTACGGAGTCCACAATCTTGTTAGTGGTGTGGCCACAAACTTCATACTTTTACGTTGTACTGACTAGCAGTCACCATTTCATGCTGTTGCATGTTGTTTCTCAAAAGCCACTTGAAAACCTGGTACTAGTGCCGTACAAGGGTATTAAAGCCCATCCTATTGATGTTTCCATTTTATGAAATTACAAAATACATATTATTTAAAATACAATGAAAACATATGTGACTACAGTAGGTTTCAGGGACATAGTATTTACCCGGTTTTAATTTTTCCAAACAATCCTACTGATTAAAAGGTGGTTCAATCATTCAAGTATTGAAAACATTACATACATTTAAAAAGAATGCAAATAGTTCAATCTCTCGATGATATTTAAGTGTAAAAATCCTAATTTTCAGACTTTCTGATGAATCCATGTGATCTACAGACACTGATGGAGAGACATTTTCAAAAGAAGAGGAGACAATGGCGACTGGGCGTGGACCTAAAATATAGTAACGCCACTACAAAGTTCGTAGTGATGCAAGACAAACAAACGCTTTGTAAAACAAGCAGCAGAACTGGACGGATCACTTTACAATGCAGCAAGAGCACCAAGTAGACAATTATATATCTGTGAACGGTAACATATTTACAACCAGTACAGACCTACCTTGAAAAATAAAGGCTGTTAAAAATATCCGTAAAATACTGTTGACATATGTAATAATATACGAATAAATGGCTACAATAAATAACATCACATGCCACGTAAGAATTTCAAGAAAAGGCCATCTGTGAACTGACAGATAATCAAATGCATTCTGTACTTAATGTCCATTAGAATAATTGCCTTGTAAGTGTAATCATTTTCTCTATCAATTCCCTGCCTCTTCTAGGTTGAGACCAGTCTCCGAGTCATTTAATATTTCTATTTATCGCTCTCTGACCATATGCGCTGGCATGTAAAAAAGCTCACTGCAGCTGTCTGTGTGGATTGCATACTTTATGCCAACATGCCACTGGAAGTTGTAAAGTCGGCAAAAATTATGCCAGGGGGAAAATAGATATACTATAAATGCATTATCAGCTACACTTTCATTCATATGAAGTTTTTCCACAGCGATATGCTGTTGTTATAGTTCACCGTTGGAAAGATGTTTCAAATTCGGATAGGAAATAAAAAATAATAATAATAAAATCTTGGAATTACATGAATAAATCTGAATAAAAATGTCTATAAAAATCATTAAAAATTCATAACGTATGCAATTCCACACTACTGAATATACTGAACAAAATGTTTATCAAAATAACTGTATTAGTCAACTCTCATATATTCATGTGGGTCAGTTTACAACTCTAGTTGCACAGCAATCCCATTAAATTCCTGCCTGTATAAGTACAAGACATGCAAACACAAGTGTACAGAGATGTGTAGGGCACCTGAAATAAAAACGTTCACATTTTATGTTAGAAACACACATTGATAACATTCTATGAAGGAGTATTCCATGAAATGTAACTTGTCCAAACAAGAAGCTGCTGCTATGGGCTTGTGTGTTTATATAGCAGGTGAGATGTGATGACGCGACAAAGCTAACAAAAGACAAGCAGTCGCCGCTGCACTTGCTATCTGGGGAAACCACCCTTTAAACAAACCAGACCATATTTTGTAGGGAAAACAAGATTAAGGACATGTGAATATAAGGCGTAATTACACCACAGACATTTTCAGGCCCGCATAAATCTTTCAGTCTTTTTGTATAAAAAGAACCCGAGAACTGAAAGTAATTCAGTGTAAAGTGGAGAAGAAAAAAAAAAAAAGATTTTCCCTGAAATTTTCTAAATTCAAATTTGTTAGAATTTTTAATATGGGCAAAATTAATTTGACTTCTGAGATTCTAGAATATACAAGAACAGAATTCATGGAAGATATAGTTCATTTGTAAAACAATTATAGATACAGTTGATGTTTTATTTTCTAACTATTATGCAATTACCATAAAATAATTATCATAAAAAATTTGATAATCATTATAATAGGATAAAGATGATAATAATACTCTAAATTACATGGACAAATTATCATCATCGTATTTTCTGATTGTTACAAGCATGTTACTTTTCGCAGGGAGCAGTTGAATATGTAGACATGACAACTACAAAGAGATCCCACAGAGATCCCTCAGGGCAATTCACCTGCTCACCTTTACTGCGTACCGCACCAACCATTACTCTGATCATACTTATGATATGCTGCTTTATTAAAAAGTTGAAGAAGAATTCAAAAAGTATTTATGGTTACCCTATTAAACCTGATTTTTCATGTGATTATAGTGTGTCGATGATCCCCATGCTAGCTATTCTCCTGCATACTACACACACCTTAAAAATTAATGTTAAAGTTATTAAATTGAAATGCACTGGTTACTATAGATGAATACAATACATAAATGAAAAGGCCAAAAGGATTAGATCAATAGAGGAATTAGCGCTGTAATTTAACAGAAACTGCACAAATCATACACTGCTGCCATCTATCGCTCTACAGGCACACTGCAATACAATTTTCTCAGTCAATTGTCTCATACATGTGTCATACCTACCAAGCTAGGGAATCATACAATGAACGATTATTTTCTTTCACTTCCTTCAGAAGTGATACCTTACACTTCAGAAGTGACACATGAGATTTTTGGCCTTCACTATGAAAAGCTAAGAAATATATGTCAACGTCAGTGTGGCATCTTAAGAATTCCCTGATGCCTAATGAATGACACTTCAAAAGTCTAAATCGGGAAAAAAAGATTACTCATGCCATTTTCATTCATAAGAACAAAAAATATCTATTACTAAACTGCAATGTCAAGGAACATTTCTAGCAGGAAAAATACTAGGATCATGAATTACCTCTCTGTGATTCAGAAGCCTTTCAAGATCTGCAGCCATGTTGTTCTTTACTTGCAGCAGAGCAGTCTTCTCCTTTTTCAGGATTCTGGGAAGAGAAATGACAGCACCATCACATTCTGATTAGAGGAAAGGGATGCTTTGTCACACACAGGGAAACCCAACAACGACCACAGAGAAACAACAACAACAACAACAACAACAACCACGAGCCAACAGACATCACTCTCTAAAAATACAAATGGCATTGCTAATACTAGGCTAGATCAGTCATCATTTTAAACTCAATTAAAGCCAGGCATAATCAGACTTCCGTACTTCATTAACACAGACAGTGCAAATGCATTTATTGATTAATTGTTAATTGGTTCGTTAACCGAGACTGAATGTTGTTAGCCAATTAGTGACTTTCTTACAGGTTAATTATGGGAGATACACTGGGCTAACAAAATAACAGGAACATGCCCATACCTGACAGTTTCCTCCAACTCTGAGATATGTGCTTTCTGTCCACTGATCTGGACATCTCTCTGACGAATTGTATCAATTAGGTAGCTTTGAGGTTGCTGAGCTTTCTGGAGGAGCTGATTGGCTGCTTCAACCTAAGAATCAGATGCGGTTATTATGCATCCTTCCATCAGTGTATGCTGGTCAGGGCTGCAGGGGAGTCTGAGGCCTATCCCATGCAGCACAAAGTACACCCTGTCCATTGCAGGGGACACACAAGCACACATCACAAGAAGGTGGGGAAACCAGGTAGCTGAACTACATGTGCTTGGAGTGCAGGATGCAGGCTTAACATAGGAAGAACACCACAGCAGAGAGCAGAAGAGGGATTAGAACCACCAGTCCAGGGGGTGGGAGGCAACGGTGCTGACTGCCAAGCTGCTACCTACTGAGCAATATATGATGGTTTATTATAGGAGACATTTAATTTGTTCAAAATGCCAGTTTTGCGTAACTGAAAATAATAGTAAGTGGGGCAGTTTGCTGGCGGTGTGTGTGTGAGGTTTGAATGTTGCTCATTGTCATACAAGTTTCACCCTTGGACTCCAGTTTCCGCTTGTTGTCTAAAGTCATGCAATTGTGACTGATGTCTCCAAAATGCACATGGCGTTTGTGTGCATTTTGTGGCAACGGACTGGATTCTGCTCTATGGTGTACCCCGGTCTTGTGCCCTGTGCTAACTGGGATAGATTCCAGACCGCCTCCCATGACCCGAACCTGGATAAGCAGTCAAAAGTTGGATGGATTGATTTTGATAATAAAACCCATATCTTGTTAGATGAACAGCGAAATCTAAACATGGCCTATGAACTTACAAATCATTTGTCTTAGCCATGAGTTGTGTGTTGCTTTTAAAAATGTAATCTGCAGGCATTCAGCCTAAATACACATAGTACCTTTGCATACAAAACCAACAAAAAAAATAAATAAAACGGGAGATGTCAAGTTCCTTGTGCTAACTCAAACTGCGTGGCTATGGGAAGAGGTCAGCCGGAATCGAGAAAAGAAAACAACGCTTTTCTGATGCATGGCAGAGAGACGCACAATCAATCATATGGCAGAGCTGAATACGCTATTTACTCTTGGTGTGAACTGCTCTTGGGATCACTGGTAGTGTGTGGACTTCCCATGTGTTGTGAAGGCTTCTCTTTCATATACATATGGTTGCACGAGAACAACATCACGCATAAAGGAAGCAACCCTACTACATATAAGCAAATGGTAAGGCCATCTTTTCATAACCATTAAGTATGGCTTTCAAATGCAGGATTCACTTAATTGTCAAAAAAGTAACATAATTGAAGATGAATGATCAGACTATGTTTTCATCAATATATAAAACCACAGAGAGAGATTCATCCTAGAAAATTCTTTGCTATGGACAGTATATTTTCCCAACCCTGACGCCAGATTTTACGACTTTCTCCTTGGATTTTAAAGTTGGTTCTTCTCAAGAGCTCCAACTTGTTACGATAATGTTACTGTTACTGTTGATAATCAGACAGTAACTTTTGGTGCAAATTAGTGAATATCCAAACTACAGCAAAAAAAAAAAAGTAAACATGGATTGATCCACAGATAATATATTAGATTTTTTTTTTTTTTTATCAAAAGACATTGTATTTGACACATAACACTGAGTCTTGAAGCATAGTAATGCTGAATACAGCAGCACCAAGAAATTAGGGAAGCATTCATTCAGGTGAAAAGGAAGAAAACACAGACAATCAAAGGACAGCTCATCAAAGCTGTATGTATGTAAGGAACATGCATAAAACTGAGCCGCTAAATCCAATAGCAGTGACACTGCTAAGTAAGATACCTCTTCAGCCATCTGGCCAACGTGAGCAGACTGTCTCTCCAGATCCCTTCTCAGCAAGGTGTTCTGTCTCTCTAGCTCCAGCAACCTCCTTGCCAGGTGAACACTGGGAACAAAACAAAATGTCAGCCACACACACTGTAGGACTTGATGTAGCGTGTATAGACTGGGCCTGGGAGGTGGCTGAAACTTGGAAAGAAGTCAGCTTCCCCCCCTCCTAAAAAGCGGACTGCTTACCATTGCTTTAAGCGCCTTTTGGCTGTTGTTGGCACATTTGCACCATAGCCATATGAAAAAAGAACTCTTTCGGCATCATCTTCATTTGCCACTGTTTACAAAACAAACAAATATATTACAAAAATATGCTCAAAAAAAATCCTCATTGGCGATTGGCTGGAGTGACAATGTTTCTATTGGGCTAAAATTTAGATGAAATGCGTTTCTATTCTATTAAAATATAGTAAATGATTAACTCTCCAAAGCATTTTTTTGCTAGGCAGAAAAACTAAATCTGGCCTCCCTGCCTCTTTTGTTTACTTTGCTGAAATGGGAAAGGAGATGTCTTGACATATGCAGTACGTATGGGTGGTGCTTCCCGCAAAAGTGCTGTCTACACAGAAAATACTAACAGCCTGGCGTCGGCATAGAGTCTCGCCATACATTACACTGAGCCAAAACACTGGCAGCTGTAAAGTGGGACTTAAACTACACTGTTTGATTTCTCCTCATTTAGATGGACCTAGAAAATGTATGTTCTTCCATAGCCTTGTTATTCCCTCCAACAGTTTGGATGTTATTCCATCTACAGCAGTTGAGTAACCCCAGACAAAGAAGACCTCTATGACACTAATGTCATCCTAAGACTGGGGCAGTCATCAATCTTTCACACTCCTAATGTCACAAAGGCACTTAAAAATACATATTAAAAGCATCAGAATAAGTATCTTTTTGTTCTTCTTTCATTCCATCAGATGCAGAATAAAAAGAGGAGCTTATCTATGGTTTGTTTTCCCCACAGGTGCCATAGAACATTTCTACAGAAACATCACCTTCACTACAGAGCTTCCATTCAGAAGTCAGTTTAAATAAATACATCCTGTTGTTACTTAACCACATTCTACCAAGACCATTACTAAGAAACAGGACTTAACTCAATTGAAAAGGTGTGATGTATGGCTTCAGACAACTTTGTTATGCGACTAAGAAAAATTCCCCAAATATAACACAGCAAAGGCTATACGGAAGACCCTTATTTGCCAAATAAACTGAACACCTGGACATCAAACTGGATCACGCTCTCTTTTCCCAAAGATGCTGCATCTCGTCTACAGTGCTAAAATGATTAAAATAAGTACCAAATATGGAATGGGAATTTCAGGCATTAATCTGTGCAGGAATACTGGTAATCTTGGGACTCATTTCTAATTAGTATAAATAAAAAACAAAATAAAATTCAGAACATGAGAAACCCAAATAAGCAAGTTTAACAAACGCGCACATGCACACGAAACATCAGCCAACCCACTTTCCGCTGCCTGCATGGTGACATCATCGAGTTCCTTCTCTAGCCTCTCATATGTTTCTAGGCGTGCCTGATGTTCCGAGTTCTGAGCCTGTAGTTCTGTAATCCGTTTCTCTGAGGACATCTGAAGGTGGTAAAATTCTTTAGTCAAGACCTGGTGAAAAATAAAGTGATTTTAGACCAAAAATATGAAAAATAAAAACCAAAACAAAACTGTAAAAGCCTGTTAATTAAGGCTGGTAGACAGGTGTAATACCCATCAATGTGAAAGACAACGGAGTACCATCAGGAATTGTTAGGCAATAAAATGGCAGTCAGTGTTTAAATGTGGCAACAACAGTACATGATTCTGAGTGCACTTACACATTATAGCCTGAGCCAAACTCAGAGCAAACTGCACTTAGTTTGAAATGATTAAATAGGATGTATGTGACGATCCATGTCCAAATTAGGCAACTTGCCTCCAGCTTCTTCTGGTGCTTCTCACATTCTGTTTGGCACTGGCTGAGATTCTTGGCCGTTTCCTCCTGCACCATCTGAGCGCGCTCCACTTCAAAGGACTTCAGTTTCACTTGACTGAGCAACTCAGCCACCCTGCTGTCTGTGCCGAGCTGAAGCTGTCTGAACCTGGAAAGGCAGGACAGCTGGCAGCCAGGCTAGCGACTGATGGGTCATGGGGCAAGTGAATGCATAAAGCCCGCCAAATACAGCGTGCTTTCATTTTTAACCTGCTTTTTATTACAGTAAACCAGCACAACAAAAGGTGTTTTCATCCTATCCGCCATTAAATTATTCAAGACAAAACAAAAACATTTTTTGATGAAAATATCAGATCACTTTGGAAAAAATAACCACATTTGAATTATGCAGAATCAGACGGCTTACAACTGTGAAATTGTAGAAATTGCTGAAGCACCAACTGTAGAGTTCTTTTTATCGAGAGCCAAATTTCACACGCACGTATTTCAAATTTTTTTTTTGCTGCTTCAAACAGGCATCTCATTCTAGGAAAACAGGCACACTTTATCTCACACTAAGCCAGTGACAGTTACAGAAATCAGCTAAAATTCCTTGTAATTACATCTTTAAAGCGGCTGTTATAGATGTGACACCAACAAATTCTTATTTTCCACGGTTTTCTTAAAATAGAAACGCACAAGCTTAACTCTTCAAACATCTCAGCTGCAGTGGTGCATCTGCCATTCCTGGCTCATAGTGCAAACCATGTGACTCTGGACGGTGGGGGGGGGGGGGGGGGGGGGGCGCGGCCGGGGCGGGGGGGGGGCGGGGGG
>JAODKN010000001.1:41505005-41555211 GCA_026774425.1 Petrocephalus zakoni | reverse complement strand
GAGCCTCCTCAGTAAATAAAGCCGGCTCTGCCCTTTCTTAAAGACAACGTCTGTGTTCCTAGACCAGTCCAGTTTACGGTCAATGTGTACCCCCAGGTACCTATAGTCCTCAACCACCTCAACATCATAGTCAGCATAAATAGTCAGCATCCATCTCTGATCTACTGGACCGCCAACACATGACCCATGAAAGACCCACACAAATAAAGATTAATAATCTTTGTAACCTGGTTTCCTCTTGTTGAAGTTTAAGCTGGCTGTCAAGTCGCAGTGTGAGAAGCTGTTTCTGATGGAGGGCATCATTCAGCTGCTCTTCCAGCTCTTCAACCTGTGCAAATAATCACAACGTCCAGTCCACTCTGTCACACGCGATACCTACAACCTTACGTGACAGAGCCCAATGTGGGGTTCATCATCTCAGCTCTCTGAGGTTTGGGTCATGCACTGAAATGAACCATCATTCCTCATTGGAAACAGGATATAAGTAAGGAAAGTATATAAACAAAATGAACATGAGCATAAAATCTAGATATGGACCCAAGTCAGTAAAAAAAAAAAGAAGCATTTAGACACCTGACTAGTATCTCCAATATGAACAAACGAACAAAGAAAGCGAAGCCCGGCATGGTGAGGGCGCCTTGCCTTGGTGAGATGATCCACCTTGAGGTTATCGATCACCAGGTTCTTCTGTGACAGCTCGATCTTGAGCAGCTGGAGGCTGTGCAGCAGCTCCTTCCTCTCGATCAGCTGCCTGGTGACCTTCTGCGCCCCGTCCCTCTCCTCCGAGGACGAGATGTCCTCGGTCGGGACCGTCGTCTCCAGGCTGAAGTCCTCGGACTCCAGCGAGCTGGACACGTTCGCCGGCGTGTGTCTGTGCTTCTTGGGGGGCATTTTGGACCGAAGCGGCCGCGGGAAACGCTTAAAGGCTGCCTAGTTATTTTCGTGTAGAAGGGAAAGAAAGTTTTTCTGCCACCAGAAGCGTCAAATTCGTTATTTTCAAACGTTATTACACAATGAAACGTAAAAAAAAAAAAACCAAGCCCAGTACCTTAGAGAGTAACAGATATTAAGTCTGCTAACTGTAAATTGAGGACAATGCCCATTTATGCAGGCAGGGAAAGCACCGGGGGGCGACGGCCGGGCGCCCGTCCGCAAAGCCGCCGCAGATTGGCGCGGCGTCCCCGTAACGGCGGCGTCGCTAAGCGGCTAGCCACCTAGCCTAGCTAGCCGGGGCGCTGCAAACGGCCAGCGGAGAACCCGGCAGTTATCCAGCAGCCCGCATCACCACCACGGACGCAAGTTGTATACGAAGCTTCTCTCTAGTCATTTTAGATATTTGCGAGAAAACGAAAAAAAAAACACTATAAACTAAAAAGTGCTTTGCGTGCGGTGAAGTGACCGCCGAGCCACAAGGGGCGCTAACAGAGTAAAGAAATGCATTTTTGCGACCTTTACCCGGAAGTGATACCTTTCAAATGTCCAAAGCAATTGTTTGGACATTTGTGGTGGGCGGTACTGCTACATTTGGTATCGATCCGATACCAAGTAAAGACAGGGCCAATATCACCAATACCGATGCCAATACTTTTTTACTTACAGAAGCAGCTTATGTACTATGTAGGGGACCGCAATGCATCATCAATATGCTAAATCTGATTTAATTTTCATAACCACCAAATGATTTTGTGATTTCTGCACTCAACATTAATTCATTATTTGCATGTTAAAACTAAGGACAGATTTTACGGCAAAGTTTTAATAAACTTTTTTTCCATTTTATTATTGTAATTAAATTTTGAACCGTGAAATCTGCATAAATTATTGGATAACAAATGTTTTAAAACTCATGCCACTGAGTCAAAGCTGGGGGGAGGAGCAGAGTGAGTTGCAAGATGCATACGGAGAAGTGTTTGTTTGCACAGATTTCTACTTTTGGGAGTGTAGAGGAGAGAGATTGGAACAGTATCGATCCCATCACACTAGTATCGATCCGATACCAATATTAGTATTGATACTATCGATATCTGGATCGATCCACCCACCCCTAATGGTTACTAGTTGCTTTCAGGTAGAAATCTGTTTGGGATGGGGCTTTTCACTTAACATGTGTGCTGGTTAAATTTTAGTTGCCCTAATTTGAAATACTAAAAATCCAAACTACCCGAACATCTGTAACCGTACACAGGTATAATTGTTGAATCAGTAAATTACATGTGCAAATTTGAATGCATAACTGTAAAACTGCCATTAAACTTTTGAAGAGATTTTTACCACAAGGGGAAAGGAAAAAAATGACATTCATAGTCTTTCTACAGTGTCAGAATGCTTTATTTCACCAGACTTAATAAAATATGACACTGGTTTATGGATAAAAAATATATATGTAGTAATTAGTGGTCCAAGAATACGAGCATTTGAAATGTACAAATTAAATTCTTAGTAAGGAATTCAAGTTTTTGAATACATGTTCCATTTACGGATATAATGTATAATAAAAATTTCAGATCATACAAATATTACAATTGTAATTTCAATGACCATCAGGTCCATAATTAAAAATCTTTCAATCATAACCATAGTGATGGAATAATATAAACCCTGAAACTAACATTAGTTGGGATTCTAGGTAATTACAATCAAGTAACTACTGGGAGGTGGGCTAGTTCAAGGTACCAAACCACATTTTCCCCATCGCTACCAGTAACTTAGGAAGGAGAACAAGCTTGTGCAAGTAAAGAACATTAATCATCAAGTCATCATAATTCACATTTGCATGAATGCCATTAAACTCATTTTGTGATTTCATGTCAAACAACAACCTGGACATGATGTGGCCAGCTTCAACTTGATTATCAGTGGTGCAGATTAAACATCTGTCAAAATAAAGATAACACAAGTGAGAAAAATTATGGAAAATGTAATGCCTGTAACACAATCTCAATGCAATGTGCACATGCATGACAAGAAGGATAACGCTGCATAAAATAGCAGCTCTTTACCTTTGACCTTTGAACATGCTGATTTTTAGCGAATAAAATGGCTTCATCCGACACATGTGCATCAAGCGATTCCTTTGTCTGACTGTCAGAATTAACCCCGTCCGTTAGGCTGTTTGTAGCGACTGAATATGTATTGTAACCACTGTCCACCTAGAGAGGAGAAAAATGCAAAACATCAACAAAAAGAAGGCTGGACAATTAAGACAGCAATACCACATTAAGTATATATAACGAGTGGGGAAAAAAAAACAATGCACTTCTTTATATACAGTATATATACACGGTACATATAAAACATCGCTCTCACCCGTATGTGTGCTTATGTTTCTCATAGAGAGCAAGATAGGATAGGTGAAAGAAAATTTCCCCAAAGGAATGAAAAATGTGTTACTATTCTAGTCACAAGAAATGCTGAAATCTTCATCATTCAACAGTAATATCAAGCACCTCAAATGAATTAGGAAAAACTGATGTGTCAGCTAAGCAATTCTCAGTAGTAAAGTTGTATACGAACCTGCATACTGTTGTCATAGGGCATGGTGCTCCCTTCAGCCAACATCGAGCCAAACATATTAGAATTCTCCATGTTTGTCATGCTTCCCGTCCTAGAACTGGTTAGCTGCATAGGGCTGCTGTCCACCTCGTCCCTTGACCAGGTACTGTAATCCTCCTGACTTTCAGCAGGCTCCCCCATATGCACTGTGCCATTATCTCCTTGTGGCTCGGCATGCACTAGTTCAGGGACTGCCACGTTACTGTCATCAAGTTCAATTATATCCTGCAAGGCTGACTTATATCTTCCTGCGTGGGAGGGCAGAGGGCCGGAGCTCACATCCAGCTCAGTTGTGGGCAAAGTGCTGGTAGGGTGAATGTTTTCCGTCTCAACAGTAGGTGACATCTGCAAAGGGGAAGTCCTGTAATGAGGACGTGCCCAGGCCATGCCTCCACGCTGAACCGGAGAACAGCTTTTAATAGGAGAACATCCCTCAACAAAAGGACTCGCAGCACAACTGTTAATGTTGGAACTTCCCAAAGCAATTCTATCTGGGGTTGTGAAGCTTAACTTCTTTCTCTCGCCTGCAAAAAAAATGAGTTCAATCTACAGTGAAACCACCAGCATAACAGTTTCATTAAACATGCATCATGATAAACATACACCTTGAAAGAGTCTTCGAAGTGCATGGCTAGAAACATATTCCTTCCCACAACTTACCAGTCAATGGAGTTTTTGAATGCTGGAGGAAAATGGGGGACAACATGGGAGACTTAAAACTGGGGGGTGAGTTTTCAGGAAACATAGGACTGGTCACGCTGCCCAAGCTATAATTTCTGCACCTGCCTTGGATTGGACTTGAGGAGAACTGCCCCTAAAAAAAAAAGATCAAAGGTTGTAACAGATTGAATTTCTGTGAAAGTAAACAATTAAGCTTAAGTTCACTCATCCGAATATACCTCATTTAGAACATTTTAGAATAAGGTCTTAACAATCAGAGTAATGTTAGATATACTCACAGACGATGGGGTTAAGGCAGCAATTCCACAATGTTGTGGGGACATGTCAACAGAACCCAATGCCCCACTTTTTCCATGAAATTTGTTTTGGGGGCTTTGCTCTGGACTGCAGGGTGTAGATGACTCGGATCCACTCCCATTGCCATCAAGAAAGAGCTTTCGCCGCAGGGAGGATGAGCTTAAGCTCTCCTGAGCTTGCTCCGAAAACTCTTCCATTTTGTAGTAATCTCCTATTGACATAAGGGAGGGAGACATTCATATTGTTGAAATCAAAACTGGAAACAAACGTGCACAAGTAAAGACATTGTAGAATATTTACAAATTTCACATAGCACCAAGCTGAAGCATTAAGAGGTCATGAACATTTGCTTCTCTGCTTTTTACAGTGTACATGTATATTTACCTAATATCTTTTGAAGATTGAAATCAATAGGTAAAGAGAGTACAGTTTGACAGGTAGCTGTGAACGAAGAAGAAAAAAAAAATTATTATACATTTGATGGTAAGTTTATGCGATTACTCAGAATCATGATACAGCTCCCATAGCCCTTTCAGATATCATTATAACAAACTGGTAATCATTTTACAAAAAATATAATACAAACCATTGCATTTCCCCTCATGACAATTTTCTTCAGAAATCCTTGGGGAAATTGAATCTAGAAAGTGGAATTTCAGTGGAATCAGTGCTTGTTATTGGAATGATTATACAATTTTAGATATTTAATCCCTTTTGTGGCACACTTCAAATAACCTTTTAGTCCACTGATTCTTCATTCAGCCACTTAAAGTATGCAGAGCTGGAAGCTGACTTGTTAGGCATTAATGATGTATTACTTTATAAAAAAAACTCTTATAAAAAGTTAGAGCTAGACACAGCTGGTAGAACCAGCAACTGAGAATGAAATTCAGACTTACTGATTTCAAACTGCACCTGCGATGACTGCTTATCCTCTGGTGCACTCCAAGGTGAAGGAACAATTGTTTTCTTTGTGAAAAACTGGATTTAAACAAACAAATGTATTCAATCACAGCTTGAAGAAAACCAGGAATGCATTAACAAGTAACTACTTCTATTCCTGACGTGCCAGCTCTCACCCCCAGCCATCACACACCAGGACTGCATTCCATCTTTTCAAAACAGATAGCACTACACTTTTACTATACATGTACTATATTTACAATTACACGTAAAACAACTCAATTAACTTATTTATTCATTCATTCATTCATCTTGCATAAAATTTCTTGCATTATGTGTACTATGTCTTTGCAGTCTCGAGTTTCTGCAATATGTATCTCTACCTGTGTACTTTATGTACCTTGGTGCACACATTTCCCCCTGGGATTATTAAAGTACATCTTAAAAGCATGCTTGTGTCATAAGTAGAATGAACTTTACCTGCTCAATCGCATATTGTCGTTTTTCCTCAATCACTTTATCAGTCCTATACATTTGCAAAAAGATGGGAGAATGTTACCAATAATGTGAATAACATGGACCTCTCTGTACCAGCTATTGCTGCTTTAACTAAAACATCTGGATTTTTCAGAATTCATGCTATAACAGAAAGAGTAGTGGCACTGAATCGTTGGAGTGCAGCACATTACTATTCACTGTCAATAATGCAGTTAATTCCCTGTACAGAGCAATTTCCCTTTGGTTCATAATTCTCTCTTTTATTAACCAGTACTATAAGTATAACATAATTAATCTTTTGACATAAACAGAAATACAAATTATGAAAAAGGCTAAGCAGATACACTCCTTTGTTTTTTAAAATCTGATCATTTACCTGGTTTGACTTAAGAACAGAGACTGACGCTGAATGTCTTCAGGATCAATTTCAACAGGGAGCAAACTTGCCATTTCATCTATGGACCATTTAAACTTTGCAGGTGTCTGAAATTGGACAGCATTTAGATTTCTTTATGTTAATTCCCCAGTTTGGTCAAACCCAACTCACACAAGATTATACTGCTCTGCAAAAAAGCTCTTACGGTGGTAGCGTCTAAATCTGTCAACAATTTGTTTCAGTTATGGTGACCAGTCACTGGCAGTCCAGGGTTGCCAACTTTGGTTAGCTGGCTGGCGTGAGATTTTCAACCCAAGACTAGTTCTGTTCACGCATTTACATGCATGTATCAGTTTCATTGCCTTATAAATAGTCTGTAGGTTTTGCAAACTACCCCAGCGTAGGCAATTTCAGGTTTATAATGGAATAATATAGATTTGCCGTAATACGTTTGGCGTGAGCGTCTGAAAGCGTCTGGAAAATTTACTATTTAAAATACAGTAACCCACCCCCCCCGTCCCCAACACACACACACACTTACAGCTGATAGACATTTCGAAAACTTAAACATAGAGGGACTGGCAACAACGGGCTCAAGCAGACGGTGGTAATCATTAGGGCTTTCAAAGGGGTTCAGAATGGCTGGTCGTCCAGGTGTTTCAGGCGTGACTTGGACCTCAGATACATCTCCCATCTCCCCTGGACCGTGCAGCCTACTCTGAAGCACAAAGGAGGAGGAAAAACACTTTTAAATAGACAAACAAAATTGGAACTTAAAACTGCATTTAAATGTCTGCATAATAGGGGGGGAAAGTCACACTCTTCCAGCTCGACAAATTCCATTTTACCAATAGCAGCAAAAGCAAACACTGTATTATTCGCATAAAACGTTCATCATTACAAGTACTTACAGTAGAAGCAGTCAAAAAAAACAAATGTTGCCCTGAGTGTCTAACGTTCGTTTTAATTCTCCCTCAGTGAGAGCTGACCAATGGAAATCAGGCGGAAGTGCTCAGTGACTAATCACGTCCATCTTTCGAATCCATGCGTTGTGACGTAATTTCCGTTTTGAAACGTCGTAACTTTATTCTTCCGGTGAAATGACAGGCTGTGTGGCGCTCTGAGCGGGATACGTGGTTGTGTTTGCCGTGCGATGCATGTAAATATAAAGTAGACTTTTGTATAAGTACAAAAAAGGTAACATGGCAAGCGCTGCAAATCTTAATGCAGTTCGGGAAACAATGGACGGTAAGGCTAGCTTCATTTATTAGTGATGCACGGTGCTTGGACTGCTTAAACAAATACGAACGAATCCCGTTAATTTGACTGAATTCTTAGGCGCAGCCGTTATTTGTAAAGCTTTTGTGTGGCGCGTCGCTTAACCAGATGATTATGTCGCATTTTTGTTGGCTAGAAAAAGCCTTTTCTATAACGTTGGCTAACATTCCAAAATATCTAAAAAAATCTACAACACAAGACTTGGAAAAAAAATCTGTTACACCAAACTTGTTTAATACTATTTGAAATAACAAATTGCCTGTTTAGACTAAGTATAAAGGTATTTAAAGGTCATGGATTGTCAAAAAAATAAGGTAAATGTATACGAAGAAAATGGTTCCGTCGTTGTCCAGTTATGTGCAGTTGTATTATAATATAAATGCGCCTGCTATTCATAGATCAGCTTCAGTGACGGTCCTGCAGCAGTTACGTTAACACGTGCTCATGTCAAACATCCTGTAACACGTGATAATTGTATTTACTCCATTGTTTTTGTAGTTCTGCTAGAGATATCAAAGCTTCTGAATACAGGCCTGGATATGGAGTCTCTTTCAATATGTGTTCGTCTCTGTGAACAAGGCATCAACCCTGAGGCCCTCTCTTCAGTGATTAAGGAGCTGCGCAAAGCATCAGATTCTTTAAAGGTAAAGGCAAGACGTATTTGTTTGCATTGTGATCAGACACAGTGCCCCATCCTGGGTTGTTCCCTGCGTTGTGCCCGTAGCCTCCAGGATAGGCTCTGGACCCCTGTATCCCTGAACAAGATAAGTGGTTACAGAACATGAATGGGTGTGTGTGTTTCCTCTGGATACTTCACAGTTAGCTAGGTGAATTGGTATCTCTGAGTTGGCCTTGTGGTATAATGAGTGTGTGAAGTGCTGGTATCCCATCAGCCCTGTGAAGTGCTGGTATCCCATCAGCCCTGTGAAGTGCTGCTATCCCATCAGCCCTGTGAAGTGCTGCTATCCCATCTAGGGCAATGTTACTCAAACCAGTCCTCAGGGACCCCCAGACAGTCCATGTTTTTGTTCTCTCCTAATTCCCTGGGGGTCCCCTAGGGCTGGTTTGTGAAACACTGATCTAGGGCATTCCCTGTCTAGTGCCCTGTACTTTTCTGAGATGGGCTTCAGGGTTGACTGTATACTGGATAATTGATTATAGTTAATGGGCAGATAAGTGGCAAGTAAAAGTACTTGCAACAATCCATATTCTAAAATGGTTTTTCTTTTAAAAATATTTTTAGTAAATAGAATACATTATATGACTCAAAGTATTTGGTCACCCCTATTGAAGGAATTAAGCCACTTTAATTGTTCCAGTATCTAATGGAAAGCCTTCACAAAATAACAGAGGGTGTTATAGTAATAAAGGGCAGACCAGCTTCTCACTAATGCCCTTGATTTTGAAATGAAACAAGCTGGAGAAGCTGATCGCCACATACTTTTGCCTCTATATGTACACAATGAAATGATTTGGATTTTTCTTTTTTTGTATTCTACTTAGGTTTCTGAAAACAGTACAACCTGAAGAGGCGGAAGTGTTCTTTATCCCACCGACCCTGGTTATGCCTTCTTTATAATGATGTGTAATGTCGTGATGTATTTTATGTGCCAAGAAGATTCTTATTTGTATAACTGCATTTTTATGCAAACATGATAAATAAATTCCACGGACCAGCTGATGTCCAGCTGGTGTGATGCACTGTGTTTCTGTCCTCATTTTGTTGGTGTGGCCAGTGTGCAGTGCGCTGAAATAATATTCCTGAATATTCTAAAGTGGAATGGCATGGTGGTTTAGTAGCGTATGTGGCCTTGGCAGTTTTAATGTTCCTCTTGTACAGCCATGTAGTTTCCCACCAGAGGTCAATCACGTGCAGCTGTAGCAGACTCCAATTCAGACATTTCCCATGTGAAAAATTTATCGTCATTTAATTGCTTTTACCATAAAAAGAAATTGACTCTTTCTGATTTGGGTTTCCAGTTATGTAATTCATTGTGCTGGAACATTTTAAAAGTATGTTTTATGCACCTTCTTTCAGTTGGAAATTCTGTAGATATTGCTATGTCTCCCTTAATATTATCAGACATCCTACCGCTCCTGAAATCTGTATGCTCAATAAGGTGTAGATTGCTGCAGTGGGATAGAGTCATGTTATGTATGTGTAGATGTATGCTGTGTAACTAGGTTTTATACAGGATATTTACCCTTAAACTACCATTAATATTTTGTGTGTTTCCCCACCCCCAACAAAGAGATACAATTCAGTCTTTGTTACTTTTATGGATAACAGCCATTGTTTTGCATAGATAACCAAATCTGAACTTCACCATCTCAAAAGGAGACCATTTTTTGTGTGCCAGTATGGAAGTAGCAGCTGTATTTATGATTGTTAATGGGACTTGAACATAGAACAAAAAAATGTGTAACAATTATCGCTTGGGCTGGCTTTTGGCCAGGTTGGTTATCCTGGTCAGGGTTGTCTTTTCAAGATTTGATGCCCAAAAACACTTAACAGAGAATCAAAAAACAGTGTCATTTACTGACATATGACACTAATGTGGAAATATATATGTCAGGGAATAGTGAATAGACTCAGAGCCGGACCTGGTTGTCCTGGCGCCTCTAGACGAGATTCAGCTCAGCGGCCCCCAGAGCAGCAGAAAAATTTTGTCATTTATATTAAAAATATTTCGGTAGCACAGGGTATCTGGCTTTGTCTCACAGGAAAAGTACTCAAATATTAAAATTGCATTACATTTCAGTAGCACAGGGTATCTGGCTTTGTCTAACAAAAAAAGAACTTAAGTATTAAAATTGCATAACTATAATGTTACGAAATGCAGCCAGATTTATTTCATTCTATAATTCTCACTCGCTCTTTTGCGCACCCTAATCAAATGGCGCTCTAGGCGATCGCCCATGTCTGAATATAGACCAGAGGATAGTGGTTGCGCACATAATAATGTTCTTGAAGCAGTTGCCTGACATAGACTCTAGGTGGCGCGCGAACCGTAGTGTTCAAACTTCAGTCTCATTTCATTCCTGAACAACAAAGGTACGTTTGGAATAGTTCCGTGCTTGTTACGTTTGCTGTATCACATAATTATAATTATAATGTTTTTATGGGCTTAATTTAAAGTAATGATTGACCAGAATGGGGGTTTGTTCTCCCCCGGGATTTCCTCCGATTTGCAATAGGCTAAATGTTCAAAATGTCCTAATAAATATGTGTTGTATTTATAGTACTTTGGGACTTTAATCGGCAATAACACATTCTGTAATGGAATATAATTGATAATCGTTGTAAAACAAACTGGATTTTAGAAGCCTTTCTGGTGTAATTGGGATTATGAATTTAGAAATTAATTTTATCTTCAAATTCCTCTAATTTCCACGTCCTAACTTTTTTTCGGAATCGCTGCCAGCAACAATTTCTTGTACAGGCTGAAGCGAATTTCTTTTGAAGGGAAAGAAATGACATCATTTGGCTGCGAACATTTCAGCCTTATATGGAAGAGTGTGTTTGTAAAGTACCACGAGACTGCCGCGGTTGTCCAAGTTGAATATAATGTGCTAATTGAATGGAATAATTTAATTATAGTACCAAAGAAAACATTCATCAATATAAATGTTTTTGAGCTACCATTATAATCAAAGAAAATGAGAGTGGTTCACGCAATAGTTCTCCCTGCTTTTTATTTTTCATGCATCAACTGATTCTTGTTATGAAGTCTTCCACTTTGACAGCTTGTAATATTGCATAAAAACAATCGTTGTGGCAATTTCATTTAATCTGTACAGCAACATACCCAATGACACAGTCAATATCTTTGTTGAAAGATAAAAAAAACCCACCCAGCTATTTATCTGATACTCTGTGCTACTCTTTCATTAAAGGAGCTCAATATTATTGAAACGCCAAACATACCTCAAACATTTACCTCTGTCTTGAATTCCACCACTAAGGAGACAAGATAGACTCCAATTCATCCAAGCCAGCCAAAATAATAGAACATAATTTGGCTTAATCAGCCTGAAGAATGTTCGCTGTTTGAAGTTGACGTCCCTCTATCTGCTTTGGAAATAATTGTCTATTGACTAAAAGTGAGGGAGCTCACCGAAGTGACCTTGTCCACGGCATGCACCGTACAGGTGTTCTCCTGGACAGACAATCTGCCCCTTGTTCGCAAGGAGGAAGAAAGTCAAAACTGAACAAATGAAACGGACAGTGGAAACTTTACCTCGCATTCGCTGAGCTTCATCGGAATGCACGAGATTATGGCTGTCCTGCAGGCCCAGCGTGCAGGCATGCTGATGAGATTTAAGGCCAACGATTTAGGAGGTCATGTTACGCAGATCATGTTTACGGCTATATTTTGGAGTCCGCTTATATTTGTTACACTATAAAATTCACTTTCTTTATATATATATATAGGTATATATATGATGTAAAAGGCAAACAGGCAGTGAGTTCAAATAGCACCGTTGAGCAGTAGGCCAATACGCAAAATAGAACTGACGGTGACAGACGTTGGTGAAAAGTGCACTGAACGTCAAGGTTATCTCTGAAGTTGAACCGGCGGCTCTTGAAAGCACAAGAGGAGCAGCAATGGCAGCGTGAAGGACAACTAATGCAAGAAACAGCAACTAATGCAAGACAATCCTTAGACAGCAGAGGGTGGTGATAAGAGGAATATCCATCCATCCTCTTAGCAACCACTTAACCAATATATGGTCAGTATAAGGTTGGGGAAATTAAGCCTATCCCAAGCAGCATATGGCTCAAGATTCAGGTAATTGCTGGAACGGATGCTGTGGACTAAGAAAAATATACACATTCTAGTAGTTTCTCCAAGGAAAAAGTGCTCTCAATGTGTTAGTAAAATATTCTGGGAACCGTATAAGCAGGCAGTCATTTTATCACCTGTTGAGCGTCACACCGTGCGATTCTGTGCACCTGTGAGATAAGGTCCGGGATAAAATGTTATGGTGCAGATGTCATGCAATTAAATTCAGTTGGTTTTGTTTCAACTTTTCTCTTTAAATAGCTCCCTTCCAATAATTCGCTTTGTTGGCAATGGCATTATACCATGAACTGATTCTAAAACACATATAAACATCATAGACAAATTTAACAGCAGAAAATATGAAGCTAAGCTAGGAGCTAACAAAGGAGAGGAAGCAAGCAGTTCTGTGGTTGCAGAGCCAGATAGCTGCCCAACCCCCCTGGGCAAGCAAACCTGCAAAAGTCAAAAATGGGTTGGCAAGTTTGGTTGTATCTTTTTTCTTTTAAATAAAAAATAAGGCTTGGGGTTCTTTTTAGAACCCGGCTAAGGTCCGTTTGTTATGAACCACTGTCATATACTTGTGCCCTGCAATTCTGTACTGGTCAAACAGTTGCATGATGGATGGATGGACATACTTGCTACTGAAATCTCCTGTCTGTTGAGAGGCTAAATCTTATATGCACTAAGTATCAATAAACAGATAAATAAGGTTAAGAAATGTTCTGCATAGATTTGCATAATGCAAGTTCCACAATGCATATTTTAAATTATATTGATGGAATATGAAATGATTGTATACAGTTGCCTAGGCAGTTCCTGGGCTGCATAATTAAATGTTGTTGTTTTATCATTTTCACTTTCACTGTAGATACATTGTTAACTGTAGTTACAAACTTATAAATTCTTCAAGTGTCTCAGAGCATGTTAATCAGCTCTTGGAAATCCAAATCCCACTTGAGTAGATAATGCTGCAGTGAAGTTAAGCATTTTCATAATCTCCTCGAAACTACAAAAGATAATGATATTACATGAACACAGAGGTGCCTTCCACACATGCTTCAGTTTATGGGCCGTGTTGCTGTTTCAGTGTCACTATACATGAAACTATTTGGATTCTAGCAGAAACATCTCTTTCTGCTACCTACATGTATTTCCTTTAAATTTAGGTTACTGATGTCATTTTGTTCGTAGCCTAAGTGTTATCAGAATCACTGTGAGGTGACTTAGTATTAGAATGATTACCTCAATAAACCAGATAAGAGGTGAGTCTGAGCCAGACGTTATGTAATTCCATATACAGAACTGAAGCTAGCTACTTCTGGCTATAGTCGACAATTACCCACACAACCCGATCAGCACCAGCTCTACCTTTTCTAGGCGAAGATTTACTTGGGTGGCCCCACCTACCAAGAAAACTTACGAGCATTTCTCTTCACCCACAACACAGGTAGTTTCTAGGGCCCTAGGCAGCTGCCTATTCTGCAAAAGCTAAAGCCAGATCTGTACTGTACATAACATATACTATTTCATGGCCCTTTATGCCAGTCGGACCCCAGGCCGTTGCTTAGTTTGCCGATGCCTGGATGTGGCCGGATCTCCTTATCTTAGCAACAACAACAGCGAAATAACAATAAATTGTGTGACTGAAGTACAATATTTAGGATTTCCTCATTTTCGTGATTTTTAAAATCACTAAATAAATTGATTTCCTTAAGAAGTCTTTATTTAGTTATTAGCTGATATATTTGTTTAATTAGTTATTACTTGATGAGTCAATGTTGTTTGTGAACAGCATAGGAGTGAGTTCGATATGGGGGGGGGTTAATGAGTCCAAATTAAATACTGCGTAGGACACATCCCCTGCCCCCTCCCGGTCCTATGCCCCTGCTAGGGAGGCACATTTAAGTGTCTTGATCCTACAGGTCAGGTTCCAATCTGGTAGCATCCAGTTTTGATATCTTCAGGTTGATTCCACTTAATGATTATTTACAACTTGGGCTGACTATCAGAACGCCCTTTGGCCCCTGTGACGTAGAGCTGTCATTCAACAGACAGCACTCACAACCGGGTCCCGCTACTGTACATCCCATAACAAACGTACTTTCAATATGATTCGCAGTCACATTGCAACAAATCTTACTTTATTTGAAATCTGTCTTCCAATCATATGAGCCTTCTTGGTCATAATTTTTAAAGGTATTTAGTCTCCTGAGACACTTCTCATGTCTTACTTTGGTTTATACCAACAATTTATCAATCACTTATGATTACACACACACACACACACACACAAACTCAAAAATGACCTTAAAAGCATGTTTTTTTATATCGATGCATTAATTATGCTGGTTTTAGTTCCCCATATTTTATATAGCTAATTAAAGGAGACAAATGTAACAACTGTTTTTAAATTCTAGAATGTGACACAGTTAGAAACAAAGTTAAAAAGCCAGGTTTCAGTGCGCTCATGTTTCTGAAGTAAATGAAGTTGAAACAAAGGGGCACCTTCATGATTAAAGAGATCATCATTCCTTGAAAAGAAGACCTGTCAATCAATGTGATACTCTAAGGAAAAGTCATTGCCACATGTTCTACATTATTTGCAAAAACCTGGGGAAATTAATTAGGTTCCGCTGGCACGGCTGCAACAAAGGAACCTGCTCAAAGAGATTATGTTTCTAGGGATGAATTATTCTTCAGTATTTCCCAATAAAGCAGATTATGAGATCCTGTACTCCAATGCCTTTACATCAAGCTTTAGGTCACATCACAAATTCTTGGATGAAATATTTTCAAATATTTCTTATAAAATAAAACTTAAGGATGGATTTATTTGTTTGAGAATGAAATTAAGGGAAGTTCATGCCCTCCTTATCCACCAAAGGTATGTACCTGAGGTATTACGGAATACTTTGCTTGTCACAACTCCCTTTCACACGCAGTTACACAAATTAAGTTATTTTTTTAATAATTTAACATTTAACATGTGTAACATTCTATGTTAAATACTGCACAATTCATACGAGAGGTAATTTGAGACAAAGAAATCTAAAGAAATTTTGGTGTCAACCCTTGTTTGATCTTCTAAATGGCCAGAAATTAAAAGAAAAAGATAACATGTCTAATTTTATGCATGTAGATGTCTTGAGAATTTGCATAAGAAACAATTCCACAGATGGTTTTATGGGAGCAATGACTGTTACTCAGTATAATGTAACATCTGGTTTATTGCCTTGTTGCTATACTCGATTGCTTAAAAACACAGTTGGTGTGTTGTATAGAGATACCTGATTTAGAGGGAAAAAAAACAATACAGATGCTTTTAGACTGTTTATTAGTGGATAGATGTATTAAAATGTAGAAGTGATCTGGTGTTATTGATTTAAATTGTACTAAAAACAACTTTCCCTTCAGGCCACTTAAGTATTATTTATTATTTTTCAATACATATGTCACATTTTTAGATATTTGTAACATTAGTAATATTACTGGTTTTTCTTCACTATTTTACACAAAGGGGCCATTTGTTACAACAGAGTGCTGTTTGTGTCAGAATACTTCTAACACCAAAAAAGGCTTTTAGACACCATTGTTTATTTAAAATAAAAATAAATATTAATGGGAGTTTTTTTGTTTGTTTTTGTTCCTTCTGACTAAACTAAGTAACAAATAAATCTGTGTTTTTTTACTAATTGAACCATAATAAAAAAAAAGCAATGCCCGTAAGTTCAGAGGCAGATAAGGAGATCTGCAGTCTCTTATTTTAACTTTGGAATTGCTCTGCGCATAAACGCCAATCTTCGTGCACAACCTGCCACGCAATAATTCTGCGTACAAGTTTTTGCGCCACTTACCGAATCGGACTTGACGTGCGCCCGCGAGCCCGGCATTCCGGTAGCCGAGCGCGCGCGGGAATCGGGGGGCGCTGTGAGCTTACGCTGCGCCGCTGGAGCCGCAAGGTCACTCGGAGTATTGATAAATCACACAGCTGTGATTCCCCCCCTGACAGCTCGAACTAACATCAAGCCGGATGGGAGCGAACAAAAGAGCATCAAACGGCCCTTTTCCTGACACTTTTATTCAATCACGGGCAGATTGCTTACGACAGCAGCAGCAGCTGTTTTGTCTTCATCTTCCCCCATTTGATAAAGCACGTCAACTCATATTTTTGTAAGTACTTCACTTCACCCCTACTGTGCAGACTGCTGCAATTCAGCATATGCATTCCACATGAGGGGATCATCAAATGGGTCATGGTTTAATGGTGTCTCTGTGAAGGTCATCTAGCAGCTAAAAGGAAGCATGAACAAAGCTACAAGCTGAAGGTCACAGATAAGAATGTGTACAGAGATACCTTAGATAGGAACAAGAAAATGAAACAATGATGAAAGCAGGACAGCTTTGATTGTGTTGTTTGGTAAAGGACCTCAGACGGTTATTTTGGGACATCTATTCTTCGATGCTCATTTTTAACCTTGTCCTACAGGATAGAGGTTGCTGATAGGGGTAATGCACTCGGTTCTTTATCTCATTCAAGTGTTCCGACAAATTAGGTCTCTGCATCATTCATTTCAATCTCACGCTCTCCCTCTGTTTGGATATAAGTCAGCTTTCGTCTATGATATTCAGAGGCTGTGTGTAACGGCAGTTAACAGTTTTCATTCGTCTCTTCTTGCAAAATAATTACACAATCTACTCGTTCTCATTTCACAACAATTCCGTTTTGGGTGTTTCTGGCTGTTTTATTACTTCTGCCGTTGTCTTTCACCAGCGGGTATCGCAGAAAGACAGGGGCGATTCTGCTGAAGTGCGGTCGGTTATTTCTCCCGATGCCAGCAGAGGTTTGTCGTGATTCATGGGTCTGACATGACCACGTTCAGCTACAGCAGAGAAATCCTTGGCTAGGCTAAATTGGGAATGTGATTTTTATGATGCTTTAGGGTTTAATGGTTGATTGTCATGTTTACTAATTATTAACTGGTAGGGTGAATAAAAAAGAAAATGGATTGATGTTGATGTCCTCGGGCCATTCTTGGCAGGGCTCGTGTTCCATGCAGGTTACGAATAGCACTGCTCTTTGAGCTGTGTGCTGACTGAGCAGTGGGGGCATGCTCCCATTAAAGGCAGAACTCTCACTGCGACCATTACAGTGACACTGCTGTCATTTTATCCCACGGCTTTATCCCAACTACAGTGCCACATGTGGCCTGCGTCCACTTTTACTATTTATCTATGCAGTAGAGATTTGGGGAGTACCTCCCATCATCTTCACTACAATCTGGAATTATGATCTATTCACTCATTTTCCAACAACTTTTCCTGGTCATAGTCCTGGGTGGGGGGGTTAACCCTGGCTGGCAGCCAACTGCAGGGCACACACACACACACACACACACACACACACACTAGGGACAATTTTAAAGCTCCAGTTAGCCTAGCTGCATTTCTTAGGACTGCACATGTCTGTGTATCATCATCGTCACCATCATTGTCATTGTTATTATTATTATTATTATTATTATTATTCCTGAATTCGGTTAAATGGATAGTGTTACTCCTGGAGGTATCAGTGTGGATACCGCCTCTTAGATGCATATAGACTACCATCTGTTGTAAAGAAGCTGTGAGGCAAAGACATACCCTCTATAAATATTCTTTTCCTGTGATGCCCTGTAGCCTGCAAAATGCAATATAGAAGGAAACAAATAGCCGGCATGCACAGGGCATCTCCAAACTATAAAAAACTATTAAAAACAGGATAATAATAAATTATAGGGAAACATATATGTTATACATTTGGAAGATGGCACTGTAGCTACATTGTTATCTTGTATTCAGTACTGTGTGAGGATATATAATCCTCTCGTAATGCAGTGGAGTTTTGTGTTGCAACTACTGCCCTTCAGAGTCATTTCTGATGCCTTAAAAACCAGCACAATAACATAATAAGCTGTTGCAGGAGGCGTGTGAGGGAGTTGTAGAAATATGGGGGAGTAACCTGATATATGGAAGGTATCAGCACCTTCTGTCAAAGAGGGAACACCATGCATGCTTTGGACTGGCTCCCAGAAATTATGTTACTCACCAATTACAGGCCATTCAAATGATCCAGATGTTCTAGCAATGTTACACCTACCTATAGGTGCAATTTCAATTCTCTTTGTGCAATTTGACACATTAACAGCGACCGGTCTCCCAAAAAGGAATCGCTTGTCCTCATGACCGGTGGTCTCCCTGACAGGAAATCAACATCTGGCAACCCTGGCAGACACTGAAACCGCAGAGGCGACTGGCAGTGAAAGCAGGCCGCACTGATATGAATGCTTTGAAAAGCACGGTGTGTAAAGTAGGCCGTATAACTGCTGGATATGCAGCGGCAACCAAAATTAAAAGCTGCGGATATAAAATTGCACAACTGTGTTATCTGCAATAGCAGATCATCTATCTTCTTATTCAATACTGGATCAACAGGGGTCTGGAACTCATCCCAGGCAGCCAGGGACACAACACAAGGGAACACACACACTCACACACGCACGCGCGTGCGCACACAAACACACACATGCACACACACTTGCGGGCGCGCACACACACACACCCGCACGTGCACACAAACACATACACACACGCGTGCGCACACATACACACACGGGCGCACGCGCACACACGCATATACACAAACATACACATGCACACACACATACACACACAGGTTTGTATTCATATCTTTATGGGGACCTTACCTTACCTTAGCCATAACCCTAAATAAGAACCATAAAAAACACAAGACTTTTGTTATTCTTAGTTTCATTCACAGCTTTTTATAAAATCTAGGATATTCTTGTTGGGACTGAAAAAAATGTCCCCATAAGGTCAAAGAAGTTACAGGCTTTTATCACATAGTGGGTAAATCTGGTCCCCACAATGTAGTAATTACAAAAACACACCACATGTGCACACACAACAGGCTATTTAAAGATACTCTTTAATATAACAGCATGTTCTCAGACCAGTGACCCAAGAGTACCTGAAGGAACCCCATGCTGCACACTCATGCTGCACCCATGCTAGCTAGGGTGGAATTTGGACTCCCAATTCTGGAGATGGGCTGCTAGCCTCTGAGCCACCCAGCTACTGTGATTTTATTTCTAAATAATCAGTACTACTGGATCCACCTTCAAACAGAAACGGCATCTCTGTAGCCCAGTTTTATATTGCATGTTTGAATGAATAAGAGAGGTGAATGCTACCCCAAGCAAATATTGCCAACTGTTCATATACGCTTTACAGTACCATACACACCCTAAAGTACTTTTGAAGCCTGCAAAGACTTAGCTGTATTTTGACATTTTTTGTGCTTTAATGCATAAATCAATATATAACGAGCTAATTACATAATTAAGTGAAGTGGTGTGTGCAAAATCGTGTGTGCACACAAGTAATTGAGTTTAACACATAAGTCTCCAGATGCCGGCCAACTCTCCGTGAAAGAAATATGGAAGGAAAGTACATGCTCACTCCAAGCCATAAAACAGCCAAAACAGAAGCAATATGATCTAAAACTCGCTCTTGGAAAATGTGACTTGCAAAAGCCCTCAGATATGCCTCTTGAATCATTAACAGAGCAATCCATCCCATCAATGATCCCCTGTTGGCCAGTATCACTCACCAGGTGTTATTACCTTCTCAGGCACTTTCAGAGTCTATCTGAAGACATTAATCATTAGTTGCAGCCTTTCTCCGCTCTGTCTGTCTTAGAGTCAGAGCCAGGAGCAGTCTAACCTGACCCAAGTCCACTCACTTCTGTAGTCTCAGAGCTAATTGATAAATCTAAACATTTACGTCTCCTAGACCTAGACTCTATACCCACCTTTCCTCCTGTCAAGCAAGCAATCCTTCCTTGGCTCCCACACTTCCGAGGAGTTTGTAACAATTCCTCAGTGACTGAAATGTATCTGCCTGCTACGGCTTAATTAACATTCCCCGACTTTTAAATATTAAAAAAAATAACACAAAAAATATATACAATTCTTGTGGCTGTTAATTCTCCAAAAATATGTTGTTTACATATGTACTGTATTTGGCAAAAGGTTTACTTGTCACGTATTTGCATATTTCGAGAGGTAGTGATACATGCCTTATATTAGATTCCTCGTATGCTATAGTTTTTTTTTGGCTTTTTCAATACTTTGTTAAATTTGTCCATTTGATCTGAGTACTGAATAGCACTTATCAATTCTTTGAATTTCGTGCCGTTAAGAAATTTTGCTCTATTTAAGAGACAAATACACAAATAAATAAACAAACAAGCAGAGACATGAGATTGAGGTATAGGTTTAATGTAGAGGAAGTGCAGTTATTAAAGTCACAGTCTTGACATAATGGTACCCGGGCCCAGCTTCACGGGGGAGGCAGGGTGGGCCTGGCCCGTCCAATCACAAGGCTGGCCCACCCAGCCAAGAAGGGGAAGTGTATTTTTTTATATGTAATTGCCCCCCCCCCCACCCTGTTACCGAGAGCTGGAGCCAAGCCTGATGGTACCTGAACAATGAACTTTTTAAATTTGGCTTGGACTATTTGTTCTGTTTTTTTTTATCTCTTTGATCATCAGTGGATCAGTGAATGTTTTGAGGTATAATATCATAATCATGATAACATTTATACTAAGACATTTTGCCTTATCTGCCTATTGTGACACTTCCAGATTAGAAACCGTGAGCTCTGGTGCTGTTTGGCCCGACTTCTATATTGAAACAACCCTTTAAGAGAAACGCATGATAGTAATTTACCTTGTAGTAAATCAGTAATACATTAGGTCTGTGACTTGTGTAGGAACTCCAGGAACGCTGGAATACATGAATATGAAGAGTATTGATTTGTCCGTGGTATTTGTATTCATGAAAATGATTAATGTATTGAATTGTAAGTCAGGAAGGTGCATTGTTATTATACTGATATAATTATTGATATAAATGAACAAAAACTATAAAAAAAACGAAAATTAATCTCTGTCGAAATACATTAAACCTCACATTGAGCACATGTACAGTATTTAGGATCATTTACCTAAAATATCCTCACGCAGAAAGGCCCCAGAGAGCGTGGCGTCTTCAAGTCACTGCTTTCTAAGCTAGGTAGAGTGGCCTTTAAAGCTATCGGGAGATTTACCGAGATTTTGGGCGTGTAGCTGCATTTTCCTTTCTTTCACAACTAAGCTCTGCGACAAACGTTATGGCTTTTAATACTTTCTGTTCATTTTTCACAAATGTTTCAGAGGAAGTACAGTATCAGGTTTGACAGAAAAATCTAGGTGATGCACCAGATTTTTACTTAATTTGCAGCCCTTGCAGTTTGTTATAAGTTATAGCGTACCAGTCCTATTCCAGACAGGCCTAGAGCAGAGAAATAGGATGTGCATACATAATTTTGTTCCAGCCCATTTCCCTGCCAAAATCAGTCAAATTAAGAGGATATCATATGTATTATTTAACCTCGGGTGGCATGGAGGCTTAGCAGCACAGTGAACCTGTCTTTCTCCTTATGCACTCCTGGGACAAATTGTGGATCAGCATAACACTAAACTGTATTAGTGGTTATTAATAATCGATGTTCTCCAGTGCAGCGAGGTCCCTGCTTAAGGGCTCCTTGTTTCATTGCACGCTCATTTCTGTGATGATGCTGGTCATTTTGGCTCATGCTCATGACATTGGTGATACGGAATGACTAAAAACACCTCTGAAATGTTCTGAAACTGTAAAATGTTGTTGCTTTTTTTTGTGTTAATTGCATAGACTTTCTTTTCAAATATAATGTAATTTAAATTAGGATCACAAGTTTATGCCTTCATGGTGAACTAGGATATCATCCAGGGTGTGCCGTCTTTGTGTCCTTGGCTGGCTGAGATAGGCTCTATGCTTACTGCAACCCTACTACGGCTACTGGAGAAGCAGTCATGGACAATGGATGGATGGATGGATGGATTACTGTTTTGTTTACATGATTCAGTGCCTGCAATGAAGATCCAGGATAATTTAATACATTTTTAAATGTATTATTATTTTTAAAATTCACACATAAAACAAGTATACAAAAAAAGAACAAACAATTAAACAATAAAATAAAAATAACAAACCATTAAACAAACCATGCATAAAATATATACATCCAAACTTGATTAAACAATTTAGAATTTAGATCTCCCACAGATTATCAGATCCAAATAACCTCCAAAGATCTTATCCTGGAAAACTTCTCAGGTCAATCACTTCATAGGTAAAAAAGTCTGTCTCAGATTATAGAAATATCTCACATACAGCCATCTTGCACCTTTATTTATCTCAGGTTCCATAACATAGGTAATAAGTCGAAAAAATTTACACTGTAATTAGACTTTTTACAGTAGCAAACCAAGATTTTATTGATGTTTATAAAAGGCAGCAATGTTTTCATATTTTTCTAAATCATATACAAATCACATTGCATACACATTCATCAATTATTCCATCCATGTTAGCTTCCCTGTTTTGGGCATAAGTTAAAAAGTTAAAAAGTATGCATTCATCAGATGCATTTTACCAACAAAAAATCTCATCAAGTATTGGCGGTATGTTTTAAGCTAAACAGTCAAAAGTCAAAATGAGTGCTATTTATTAGTCTATTTAAGACGCACACTATTAGAGTGCGGATGTAAAACGTGATATATTTTAAAAAAATCAACAATTTGTTCAACATAATTATGGCTAAATTAATATTGGCCATGACAATGACAAGCCAATGTATTCAGATAATTTTAAACTGTCAGGACTATACTGGAGTATTGTCAATGCAATCATTAAGGGCCATGCATTTATACAGACTAAATGAGAACTTGCATTTTATAGATGACTATGAATCTCTTCGGAGAAATTACATTTTTCTTATTCATGCCCTATTGTTAGCATCATTACTACTCAATACAGAAGATGTACACAAAAGAATTATATTGTGAAAATAATGGGAAGATTTCTCTTGTCAAAATGATGAGGAAAGGGAAAGCTTACTTAATTACTGTGGCCACCCACACAGATGGAATTTAACCTTAAAAATTGTTACAAATACAGTGTGACATTCTATGATAGATGAGTCTGAATCTTTGATGTAACTATTTTCATGTGACTTGTGAATTATTTTATATTGCATTCTTCTGCCTTCATTTTGTATAAAAAACAATATTTATTTATTTAACCGCCTGAAATTATCCCCTTCTCTGTAGAGTACATTGATTCAATTAATTATAGACTTACAGTGCCTTAATTACGATGAAACATATTACATCCATCCATCTCCTAACCACTTATCCTGGTCAGGGTCACATGGGGGCTCTGGAGCCTGTCCCAGGCAGCACAGGGCATAAGGCAGGGGTACCCTCCGGGCAGGATGCCAGTCCATCATAGGGCACATACACTCACACACACCATAGGCCATTTAGAGACACCAATTAGCCTAACTGAACGTCTTTGGAGTGCTGGAGGAAACGTGTGACATGGGGAGGACATGCAAACTCCACACAGGTGAACGCCAAACTCAGACCTCCAAACTCTCAAGGTAGGAGTTACCCACCGACCCTCCATGCTGCCTGCATTACTTAGAAAGTAAATTAAAAACTGCCTTGATGATCTACAGAGAATAAGGAAGAGGTGGCATTGATCTATAAGGACACATGTGGAATGGGGGGGGGGGGGGTAGCTCTAGCTACGTTTTTTTCCTGATTACGTCTTGCTTATGAACAAATTAATCACAATAGAGGTGACTTCGAAAAAGATCAACTTTGAAAAAGACTAAAACAGTAACCCACAAAATGATTACATATGCTACCTAGAATGACAAGTATTATCAACAAAAATTAATCAGCCACATCTTTTCATGAACTCAGTTAATAATGTGCAACAACAGGTCTTTTTCTTTGGGATGAAAATTAATTACTGAAGAGAAGGTCAGGCAGTGATGCTCACATCTCTTGTCAGAATGCTGTGGCAGTTCTAATTATTTGTCTTCCAGGCTTGGGTGATCAAAAATTATTGCAATACCTGAGTAACATTAGGGGTTAGCTTTCTTCAAAGCTATTTTAATTAGAGTTGGTACTTGATTATAGCTGTGTAAGCATCCAGGAATGGCTTCTTTCCAGTGTTCTGGCTAGAAGTTTCGGGGTATCATTGTGTAAAATATATTAACATGAAACAGCTGTTGGGTGTCTAACTTTTTACTTTTCTAATGGGAATGAAGTGTTAGTTGGTGATATTGTGCATTGTTGATACACCACCAAAGTCAAAGTTATAAATATAAAATAAATATTAATGAACCTATGGAAGTGCAAAAGGAACACAAAGATTTGGAATCACCAGGTTCATTGTTATCGCCATATTCCTAGGTTTAAACATGCAACTGGTTCAGCATGAGCGTTCAACACTGTACCAAATTCATGCATCAGTAACACAGAACTGCTTTGTTTATTCAGACATAAAGTTATGAAATTTGAGTTGATTTTAAGGGCACCAAAAAATAACAAGCAATGACATACATACCCTTCTTTTATGTGAAATTGTCATTGCATTAAAACATTTTGATTTTGATTACAATATTATAATATTATCCAATTATTTTACAGGTGTCTTTTAAATGATTAAATTAATCGGTTGAACTGGTAATCCAATTAAATTACAAATAATGTATATAAGTAATTACTGCCAGTATATACTGGCAGCATTTGCATTAAGTCCCCTGTGTTTAGTTTATAATATGAAAATAATAATGAAATGATAATGAAATATTTGTTGTCAAATTAAAGCTATGTGTTTCCATGGGTGTAATAATTAATTTCTTAGTTCAATGTTGCACCCTCAGTATGTAAATACTAATATGTTAAACCTTAATACTTAATTATGATGCCTGCATCTCAATGCTGGTAGTGAAATAATGAACCTATTGTTTTTTTTTTGGACGAAAGAGACTTTGGTCTCTCTGAACTACACCTTTACCATCATATTATATTGCAGTGTTTATACCTTGACTGGAATTTGAACCAGGGTTCAAGTCTCCACCATGGCTCCATGTGTGTGGCGTTCGCTTGCTCTCCCTGTGGGGTTCCCTCCAGGTACACCAGTTTCCCCAAAACATGCTGAGGCTAACTGAAGTTACCAAATTGCCCTGTTTGAATGAATGTTGAGTGAGTGTGCCCTGTGATGGGCTGGCGTCCCATCCTGGCTGGTTCCCTGCCCGTTGTCTCTGGGATAGGCTCTGGACCCCCCCCCCTGAACTGGATAAGCGGTTATTGAACATGGATGGATGGACGGAAAATCGATATTGACTGCAAATTTGGTGCCTCCCTTTGCAAATGGCCTACACCAAATGCTGCCTTTTCTTTAATTCTAATCCAACACCATGATTAACCCTTCATGACGCCGGCTGCAGCTGAATTACTTAGCCCTTCTAATACCAAAGTAATAAAAAAGGACGATAAACTTTTAAGAGTTAATTTTGTTTTGTAGAAAGGCAATTCCTTGTTAAGTACCGTTCTGATAGAGTTTATTTTTTTCATGCTTCCGGGGATGGTGTTTCACGCTAACTACATCAATTCATATTACCTGCAAATTAACAAAGTAACACTTTAAACCTCACAGTACATTTGATCCAAATAGACTTTAAATGCCATTTCTGTTCCTATTAACCTATAGATCGCAGTGGCAGATATTTTCATGAGGCTGTCCAGAGAAAAACAGGAGGCTAATGGCTGCGTTGTGACAGTGCTATTCATGATGATTTATGATTCTGTGTTTAACTTGATTACTTCACTGCTGACTCTGAATACTATTTCAATTAGTGCACTGAAGGTCACATCACAAATATTCCTCCATAATCTATTCCAATTAACGCTAATGCAGAGAGTACCCCTATCTTTTCACCCTTGTTGATTCAAATCATCCGCACTCCTAACAGCAGCCTTGTTTACCAGTTTACTGGTTTAGACGTATTTGAGATGATCATTTTCATTCCACTGAGTATCATTAATGGCTCCAGCTTGACGTGTTATTTTAAAGGACATCTCAATAGAGCCCTTGTATTCACAGGATAGTTTTTATTATTTCCAATTTGCTTTACAGACAGGGATATATTTGGAGCTACTGATCCTGAGGTGTTAACTGGCTAGAAAAGGAAAACTTGCAGTGTAATGTGATTTTACAATTCTTGTCTTTATCATGAGTAACCTTTTAGTAAATTTTTGTATTGTTCACATTTACACAAAGACATACTGTAGGTTTGGTAGGGGCCAGATCAGCTCTGAATCCCCCCCACTCCCCTAAACAAACACAGTTCTCCCACAGAATTATTAGGGACCCTACCTTCCATATCCATATCCATATCTACACCCTTGCATTTATACAATTAGCAGGTACTTTTGTCCTGTGCAACAATCAAATAGCACTTTCGAAATATACATGCTGTCAAGGAGTTGACTAGGCCTAGGTGCGGCTAGGATGAGCTTCCAATAAGTGCCCTGATACAAACGTAAGCAGTATTGGAGCAGGAGCTACACAGCAACTTCTAACGAAGCAAGAACCTAATAAGACTATTCAAGCACCAGACGTGTGACATAGGAGCATTCAAAGGCCATGAACAGGCATCAGGTTAGTAGTGCAGTTTATGGAATATATGGGTTTTGAGCCATTTTTTGAAGGTGGAGAGGGAGTCTGCTGTGGTTCAACAGCTCATTCCACCACCCGGGAGCTACACAAGAGAACAGTTTGGTGTGACACTTCTGGCGTGCTGGAAGGAACTCCATGCTGTGTTGGTTTGCTGACTGAAGGAGGCAAGATGGGACATGGGTCTTGAGGAACCTTTTCGATTGAGGTGGCTGCCTGATCATTTATGAACATGTAAGCCAGCACCGAGGCCTTGAACTAGATGTGAGCACCAATGGGGAGCCGGGGAAGAGAGACCAAGAGGGAGGGGTGTGACATGAGGACGTTTAGGTTGGATGGATATCAGACACGCTGCCACCTTCTGAATCGTATGCAATGGTCTGGTAGTACAAGCTGGCAGACCAGTCATTAGAGAGAGAGCCTGGAGCAGAAGCTGAGCAATGGTCAGATCTTCCAGATGTTGGACAGGGCAAGCCTGCAAGGAGAGGAAAGCGCCATCATGTCCTCAGCAAAGGACAGCTGGACATTATGGTTATGTGTATTTGTGTCCAGCGTTATGTCATGTTATGTCAGGGCTGGGCCTGGGTGTCCCAGTGCCCTGGGCAAGATTCTGCTGAGCACCCCCCCCCCACCCCCGAGCAGCAAGAAAGAAATTTTGTCGATTAATTTATATTTAAAACATTTCAGTACCACAGGGTATCTGGCTGCTAATTAGCTAACTAGCATCAGTTTCACAAGAAAGGTGAAATATTAAAACTAGTTTAAATAAGTGTAATATCAGGGAATGTAACCACAGGCATTTCCCGTTCTATAGGGCGGGTCAAACCTGCGCTATATTATGCGTATTGGACCTAATCATGGTTACTTGTTATCATAACTTTTTTAAAATTATTTAGATATTTCTTTTTTTATGAAACAAACCAAAGAATTAAACACAAAACATAAGCTTCTAATGACATTAATGACAATGCTTACAGTCATAAATCATTTAGACATGCCTACACTGGTAGATGATTCCTGATATAAGGTGGTTCTTCAACAATGTGTCAATGGGATCCATAATCACAGAAAAGACAAAAAAATCTTTGTCTGTCAGGCTTATCTCCATTTAATTAGACATTTCAATATAATAAATAATGTACCAGAATCTAAATGTTATAGTGCCCTGTTGTAGTGCTCATATGATATAACTGTACATCTGTATCATAATAATTACAATAATAAAATGCACTACCTTATTGTTTTTGTATTTAAATCATCAGAAGTTATGTGACATGACTCTAAAGGGCAGTGGCTGTACTGTAAAACAATGTAGTTATAACATTATCACAACGATGTCATCTTTCAAAAGTATGAAAAGGATATTTACCTATAGTTCATTATTATGAAGTCTTTTTACAAATCGTATGAAACATTTGCAGATGCCCCGTGTATCCAGGTTATTTATTTCTTTTTTTGTTGCAGTTTTGATCTTGTAGACTTTTTGTGTGTTACAGGATGAGTGTATTTATAAAGGATGTCTCACTGACCTCAGCCTCTATTATATGCATCTGAGAAGTGTTCTTGGCATTGATAACTCCGGGAGTAACACTATCCATTTAACAAGTACAACAGAAAGCTAAATAATAATAATAATATTAATAATAATAAAAAGAAGAAGGACAATGGCCATTGCCCTCAGAGCATAAAAAATTAACAGAGAAACCATGATATATTGCAATATAAATATTGCAGTATATCAATTTGTACACATTACACTTGTGTACTTTATACCATGACGTCTAAAGTAGAATATAATAATGTAAAGGGGATGAAATGCATGGTGTAACACCTGTGATTTAGAATAAATCAATGAAAAATTGCAGCGGTGTGTATATGTAGCTAACGTACAAAATCAGCATGCAAATTCATACCAGCGGCACTTACACATATTGATTCTGTCAGCTCTTACCTCCATCAAGCGCAGCCCTAATGCAAATGGCAGCGTGATCAGCTTATGCAGCAGAAAGGAACACAGCCACAATGTGTAGTTCAGCAGATTAACATCACATACAGTACGTGTGAGTGTCTGTATGTGCAGCTCGGTTAAATGCTGCAAAAAATCGCACAATGCAGGAAGAGTCCCGATGCAGCAATTTATTTGTTCACAAGTAAATTCAATTGTAATCTGAACAACTTAGAAGAGATGCAAAAATATTCAGAGTTTTGCATGCAGGGTCAGTATCATTTGTTTACTTGTGATGTAATTAGGTAGCTTTTAATGAAATTGGAATCTTAATGAATTTTAGTCTCACACCATAATCCAAAGCTAGTATATTCCTACTATACTTCATATTAGTTCAGTTTTAGATTCAAGATTTCTTTGTTGTCATTTTTTTTGTACAGGTGTATGACAAGTGAAATGACATTAGTTTCAGCAGATAGGGAATAAATTGAGAATAGATTTTCCTAGTACAATTTCTAAATTGGCAATTAAGTTAGACAGAATAACCATTTTAATATAATAAATAATGCAGACTATGTGCATTACTGGGGCACACCAAATTAGTTGGTTGGAAAACACACACCATAAATTGTAACCATAAATTGGGTTTATGATTTTATGGGAATGCTGTTTTATTATTATTTTTACCAACACCGTTTTAGATCATTTTCTATGTAGTCTTTACCTTAACACAGCGGCGTACTTTTGTCTTATAATTCCATGATTCCTGCCGTTTCTGGCTACAGTGTTATTTACACTGGCATTCAACTGGTACAGTGCCATTAGGAGGCAGCAATCACTTACTGGCCACCAGTAAGCAGCTGACAGGCTTCAATGAGTAGATCGTGGCCTGTTCCCTCCTCTCTCTGGGCATAATAATGCTAATTTATTCAACCACTAGGGGCTCCAGTTCATAAGTGGTGAATGGCACTAACCAGATACCACCCATGCTGTAGGACTGTAGCACTATTGAAAAGTAATCTGACTGAGTGAGGCTCTCTAAAGGCCCTGGGCTTTACATAATCTCCAAACGACGCAGAATTCTTTTAACGCAAAAGTCTGCAAATGAAAATTATATCTACTTTGGATGTTGAATATGCCACACCCGCCCACTCTGCACAAACACACAGGTATATATTTTAAGCAGTATTACTGTAGGTTAATGTATTTCCTTCTTACTCCTCCTGTTAATTAGCTAAAAAAAAGAATCAAGTACAGCAGAAATTATCTCGACTTCTAATTAAACTAGCATCTATCATATATAAAGATTGCTAGTGTTTTAATTCATTAATTTCAGATAAGACATATCGCAAGATAAACCTAACATTTTAAAAGGAAGTCAGTGCTACATATATCTTTTGTAGTGAGATCCTCACACTTCCTTTATTTTTTAAATAGGATCAGAAGTGCTGACTTTGGCGTAAGATGACAGGACAGTATCAAGAAATAGGTGGGATATGCAAGGTTTAGTAACATCAATTTTCTGGATGATTTAACTACGTGCCCCTCTGGTAAAGGAGAAAAAAAATTCAATACTCTGATTTGCCTCCTCTGACAGTCGCAAAGCTTCTGCAACAATGTTTCCAAGGCTACCAGCCCATGATGAGTGGTCACATCTGTAAACCCATCCCCATTGGTTTGATTTATATGACTGTGATCCAATAAAAATGGCAATTAAATCAACCCAACCACTTTACAGGCAGAGAACAGGCTGATTGAGTTGTTTAAGGCATGGCCGGTGTTCAGAGTGATTATGCTGAGAGACAGAAAAGAGGGTCCAATCCCTTACTCAACAAGGACGCCATACATCTTTGGCTGTTTTCTCATTCCACCGTGAAATCTGTCCAAAATAACTACAAACTCAGTGCTTCCCTTCCTTCGGTGAAGGTTAAATGTCGACTGAAGGACTTTTCTTGTCAGGAAATGATGAATACCATATATATAGACAGAAGAGCATCAGGACTAGGACAGACTGGAAAACTCACTGATCTATGAATAACCTGAGGAAGAAGACATGGAGATTAGCACAGGGCTTTCAGGAATGATCCATCAAATTCAACGCCCACATTTGCCCAAATGAATCATCTCAGATTTTTAACCCGAGAAAAGGTACCCATAGAAGGCCCTGCTCTGAAACTGTAAAATAGTTCTCTGCTTGTAGCTAAAACTCATTTAAGTTCCTTTCCCTTTTGAGGTCCAAGCCAATCATAGGTTATTAGTATGCAAACAAGCGTAATTGAATACATGAAAAGATAAAAGAACCCCAGGGAAAAAGATACATTGGTTCTCCGTAAATAAAGGAAAAACAGTTAGTGTATTTTTTTGTGTTAATATTATTTCATAGTAAGCACAAAACAGCATAAAGATAAATAAAACAGTCCCAAAAGTAGAATTTATTGCCCAATCAATGTAGCTTTAATAACCAATATTTTGTACTTTCTGAGTAAATTTAGTTAATTTCCTTGAAAGTGGGGCATTGGTTTGGAACTCCGGTAGGATCTTGGGCCCCAATTTACAAACATGTATTCAAAGTATATTCTTTAACTATATGTTTTTGCTTCTTTATTCTTTAACTATATGTTTTTGCCTTGTGCAAAAATCAGTGTCTCTAAACAGCAAAAATCATGTTTTTTCATTATAAAATAAAAGATGCCTACCCTAAACATTAATCTATATTTCTCATCAGATTTATCAACAGTGAGTAACAGATCACCCTACTACTGCAACTTTTACTCAGAATGAAAAACACTTAATATAATTTAAAACATTTAAATACATAAAAAATAATACACCATATGGACAAAAGTACTGGGACACCTGGCCTTTACACTTACAGGAACATTTATTGTATCCCATTCTAAATCCATAGGCATCAATATAGAGTTGGTCCCCCCTTTGCAACTAAAGCAGCTGCCACTCTTCTGGGAAGGCTTTCCACAAGGTTTTGCGGTGTGTCTGTGGGATTTTTTTGCCCATCCATCCAGTAGAGCATTTGTGAGGCCAGTCACTGATGTTGGACGTGAAGGCCTGGCTCATAACCTCCATTCTAGCTCATCCCAAAGGTGTTGGATGGGGTTGACATCAGGACTCTGTGTGGGCCAGTCAAGTTCTTCCACACCAAACACACCCAGCCATGTCTTTATGGACCTTGCTTTGTGCACCGGGGCACAGTCCCCAAACTATTCCAACAAAGTTGGAAGTGTAGAATTGTCCAAAATGTCTTGTATGCTGAAGCATCCCTTCACTGGATCCCTTCGCTTGCCCAACCCCCTAACAAACAAACCCATAGCATTATCCCTACTCCACCAAACTTTACAGCTGACACAATGCATTCAGGCAGGTAATGTTCTTGTGGCTAGGTGCAAGATTTTATATACCCAATACTTTTGTCCATTTAGTGTACATTCATTCAGGAAAGCTAAAATTATTACGTATGTTAAAAACTTAAAAAACAGCTAAATTGCAGCTCATCAGTCCTCAGTTCATTTATTGGCTTATTTTAAACGTTTTTTGCCCCCGTGGCCTCTAGTGATATGTTTTGGCCATATCATTATCTATTGTGACTCACTGTAATATCTTGTATTTAAATATCTCAATATGAAAGTATTTTACAGCGCAAAATACGTACCACTTAAGATATGCCATGGTTAAGATTAAGCCGTATATGGGTAGTTCTGATTGAAGTAGGTTGCTGATGTAACAAAGTGTAAGCAAGAGTTTCTGAAGCAGTCACTGCTGGTTCCACTGAATCAAGAAAAATCAAAGAATTTGAACATGCCGCCCAGATAAAATGCTATGAATTTGGTGAGGAGAATTTAAACAGAATAGAAAGAGAATCCAAGTTATCAGTAAGTCATTTTGAAGCAACCGGAGCCATCCAGGTCAAATAAAAATGTATTAGTAATATGCACTTTGCAAATCCACACAATTCCTATGGTTAAATGAATCCAACCGCTTTTAGTTTGAATTAAATAATTCAACGTAATAAAACAATGGAAACGAGATATAAGCAGACAGCTACTATGCACAGTATTGATGGGGAAAGTATGAGTTCTTGTCTTAACTAATGACTGCATACTTAAACCTGTTTACTGAGAATTAGGAAGTACATTTTCAGGATATTAATGGGAAGAGAGCCAGAACAGCTGTTAAAGTGCTCAGGCTACACTCTCAGATAAGCCAAATTAAATCACTCCTTCTCTCAGACAGGAAAAAAGCAGGAAGAGGATAAAGTGCAGTTGATAGTACGGTATGTATAATGACAAACCTTGGGGCTCCCATCCAACTCATACAATAACAATTGAATAGAAAAGCTATTGTCATGGTAACAAAATCATCCGGTAAAAAACTGCCCTGCAGGACCACAGGTACTACGGATCCCTCTTAAAAATAAAACACATGTCAGCTTTAATAGTCAGATTCTTGGCTGTGATTAGATGTCAAGTACATTAATTTTTAAGTTAGAGATAACTACACATTACTGCTCAGTACTTTGGCCATTATGCAGGTAAATGATGATTAATAGATTAATTTAAAAAAACTGTCAAGGCTTAATTTTAATAGGGTTTATATTCGATATAAATGACACAGATGCCATAATTTTAATTTAAGTTAGTATATAAGGGAATGTAATATACGTACCTGGAGCTTTTAAGAATAAGAAGGTAATCTACTATGCATTTAACTAAAAAAAAAACTTTGTTTCTTGGTCTATGGGTATGTAAGTTTAACAATAGTTTAGACATCAGTCAGGTTTAATAATATCACTGTTTTCTGTTTCAAGTATTGTTGCATTCTAAAAGCAACAAAACCAAATAACTGTATTTCAGTTTGTTTCTATTTATTTATTTATTTATTTATTTATTTATGTTTGTTTGTTTGTTTATCAGAATGGGCAGTAACGCCTTAAATAAAAGATTAATAATAATAAATAAGGAGATGAATACGCTGTGAGAGTACACCAACCTCATTAAGTTCATGTTTTTATTTCTGGTGTAAGCTATGTGAATAGAAAAACTAAGTGCAATTTTCTAATGCCTGTGAAATTCAATTTTATTACATCAAGGACGGCATTTTCATACTTTCATAGTTACACATTTCTTAATGCAGTGACTTTCACCATCCAGCTTAGAAGCATTACATGTGTTCTCTAAATGACTTTGCGGTGCACTGTGGTTAATACTATAATCAATTAACATTTATTTCAACTAGACCTTGTCAACATTTGTCATGACTGCAGATCTAGCCCAGGAAGTATGCTTTTTGCGGACTTATCAGTAAAACAGCATGGGGATGTGAGTATGTTCGTGGTACGTCTAACCATTGAGTTATTTCAAAGAACAATATGTACCTGTGAAATTAAGGAAACGACACATCTCATCACACACTTCATTGCTTAACTAAATCCCGAATCCAGATGGCAATCTACGCACCACTCATGCCCATTGTTCATTTCTAGCTTTTAATACCCGTCACTCTTTTACTTGTGCAGAGTTCACACATTTAGTGAAAAGAAATGCAATGCATGTATCATTCTCAGGTTCTCTCAGTGTAGTCCTATCTCACTATACTTTTATGAGTATATTTGTCTGTCTATCAATATTTGCTCGGCAAAAACTTTGCAGTGAGCTGAGTTAGTAGTAGAGTAAAAAGCTTTTAATTGTTTCGGGGGAAAAAATTGATGGTAGAAGTTTGAGTGCTGCACCAGGTAGTTGATTTAACATGCATGAAACAGGAAATGACTATTCATTGATTTCCCCCCCCCGTCTTCCTGCAGTAGATCAATGTTGCCTTTCATTTGTCGGACTACAATGCACCTTATTCTGCCAGAAGCAGGATGTATCCAAATAGACAAAAAGTGCTTTAATTCAGTCTGCATAGGAGCAGACATGTGTAATGGAGACATCCCCAGCATTGTTTAAAAAGTACATTTGGCACATTTACCTTAATGTTTAAAAAAATCTTAATAATTGATGATCAAAGATATCAGTTGGAGTCACAATAATATATTTAAACTGCTGGAAACTGTGTAGTTATTGTCATTCATTCTGCGAACCCTACTTTCAAGACAACATGATGACGATGTCCATCTTGTGATTTATAATTTGTTTTTATTCCACTAGTTTCTAATTATATTGAAACTATCAAATTAGTCTGCTCTTCAATCATTGTATTTATATATTTGTATAAACCTTATTAGTTGTGCATTAACATTCCGTTCTTGTTAGAGAAGTTCAATAGTTGTCCGAAAAAGTCACGGTTTCAAGCAGCGTCATAGTAAGAACCTGCTTAAAATTCACAGAAGGATCTATCTGCTCCAATCAATATCTTTGTAAAATTTCAGTTGCACCATGCATATCCTTCACAGGAATGATTTAAAACATCAGCACAAAGCATTCTTAATTTTATTGCCTGCTGAAAATTAAAATTAATGATGCTGACATCCACAATTAACAATGAAAAATGCAGATTCCCATAATTACTTTAGCAATAACATTGTTTCTCAACAACAGCTCAAGGTGCTCTCTTTTTTTGTTTTTTTTTTCCCCTTTCAACATTCAGTAAAACACAAAAAGACAGCTCCATTACATTTTATTTGCTATAGGAAACAAAAAAGCTAACAAAAATCCTCTGCTCTTTTGGGAATCTCTTACCATGCATAATTAAGCAAATTTGATTGGAATTAAGCATGACTTCTTTGGTTGAGCTTTAATTAATGCAAATCAGGCATCTACATCCCTAAGATTAATTTCAGCCAATTAAAAAACAAAGCTTATTGGAAAGTGTAAAAGTGTTCAAAGTAGCGAAGGAAGGTTTTTCCCCCTCCCAATCTCATCTTCATAACAGGCACTCAGGAGATTTTTTTCTCCTCAACTTTGATCATTAGTATGGAAACTGAAGCCGGCTCTATGAATTCAAATCTACTGGAAAATTACCATTGCCGGATGAATTGTAAACTTTTGTGCCAAAGCATAATACAATACATTATGATTCTTAAAGGATATTCAAAATCGCAGTTATAAGTCGTAAAAAATCTTGCCCTTGTGTTCTGAAAAAGGCAAAATCATTAGCCAACGCAGAGTGGTCAGGTTATTAGATACACCTGCTTGCTAATGCAAGCAGCCTCCTTCTCTAAACAGCAAATCATTTAGCTGCAACTGAATACACACAGATTCACTTACTATTGGACTAAGCATTAGAACAGATAATAAATGTGTGTTTCAGAACATGGTGTTAACATGGTGTAGCGTATATGCCCTTTGCATCTTGGAAATTCTGGGATTTTCATGCATTACAATGTTAAAAAGTATACTGATAATGGTATGATGAACAAAATACATCCAGTCAACAACATTTCTAAAGGAACTTAGCACCATGTTAAGGAGACAGGTTGGGGGAGAATGGCCAGACACGTTAAAGCTAACAGGAAGCACACTAGTGCAAAAATAACAGCTCAGTACAATGGTGGTGTGCAGGACCCAAGAAGCATTTTGGAGGCTAAGTGGGTCCTACCCAGTATTAGCCAGGAATGAGAACAAGTCAGTCCTTGGCCAGTCCAACTGAAGTCTTGAGTCACAACTTTGCAAGTCCGAGTCAAGTCTCAAGTCATGTGTCCTGAAGTCCGAGTCAAGTTCAAGTCTTTCAATCTTTTTGCCAAGTCAAGTCATAAGTCATCAAATTTGTGACTTGAGTCCGAGTCAAGCAGCGAGTCAATAACTCCGGCTCCCACCTCTGGTATTAGTTAGCCGTACTGTACCGAAGAAAGTAAACACTAACTGTATGCAGTCAGTGAAGAGTATACGTAACCTTTAAGTCAGTGCTCTGAATAAAGTACCATTTGGACTGAAAATATTTTTTGTATCTCGTTTCAAAGAAATTAAAAAGAAATGCTTTTTTCAGCTACTTGAGCAGACATCCTAGCAGGGCGTTCCCCAGCCTTGTGCCCTCTGCTGTGTAGAATCCGCTACAGCCTCAGATGATTATGACCAGGGTGGATGGCACATTGGGTGGATGTGGGTTGGATGGAGGGATGGAGATTGAAATCAGAATCACGGGGGGGATCTAGATATATTTACAATTTGAAATACAAACATGCCAGTTCACAGCATCTTCAGGGGTGGTTCAGTATTTTGTACTGAAACCTTTTACATGTATCTCTGGTTTCCCCCAGCAGTGACTTAGTTGCAGTCACTACATTATCCTTCAGTGTGAATGGGAGTGTGTATAGTGTGTGTGCTCTGTGATTGGTTGGCGCCCCATCCTGGGTTATTCCCTGGCTTGTGCCTGTATCTTCTGGGATAGGCTCCAGACACCAACACCCTGCATAGGACAAGCCAGTATGGAAAATGGATGGATGGACCTTGCACAGTGTATTCACATAGAACTCTGTAAGCTAAGCACTGGATTGTAAGCCATTAAAAAAATCACTGAAAATACTAGTTGTGTTAGCTTAAATTAGCCTTGTTTATTGCTATTTTAGACCACCAGATAAATGTCTGAAACGAAGTATGGAGAAATATTGAAGCCATACCTGTCATTTTTGCCTTGATGACAACAGCGATTTTGTGCGTGATAGGGGAAACCAACAAACAAACAAACAAACAAACAAATAAATGGCATTTAAGAATGTGGGTTATTTGGTTTAATAATACTATCGCTGTAGTATCTGACCCCTAATGTGCTGCTAAGATGACAGCCGTAAATAGAGGTGTGCCTTCTCAGTAGACAAAAGACAGAGAGAGATTGATGTTAAAGTAACTTGCCATAAAATTGCAATCATTGTCTGCTCATCTGTGACTTTCATCTAACCCTTTATTGATAGCGTGTGAGGTGTTTACACTGTTTATCAACTTTACTTAGCTGATACAGCAACAACTTTGTTGACCTTATTTTATTGGTGTCTTAAGCATATTTCACAGTATTGGCATACTAATGATGTCGAAGATGTTTGTATTAAGTTATTAATTAGGCAGCTTGTGTTTGTCCATGTTATTTAGCATACATTTTTCCCTGTTTTTATCAATATAAGTGTGTGAATTATGATTTATTTTGTTATATTCTAGTAAACAAAGCATAAACCTTAATGATTTCGAGCTAGAAAGCACCTTCACCAAAGGACGCTCCTGCATACTAATCTCTCCCGACATCGTCCTGTGAAAGCCTGAACATCGATTTGATCTCTCACATCAAAAGACAAATAGTGATGCGAGTCAGCAGTTCTTCTGTCAAAGTCATGCCTTGATGCAATTCTTCACAAATGCATCTTTATGGGGGCTAGAACTAAGCATTTGGCAATCAAATCTATTGGCATTTCTTTAAAGAAGATTCATGATGTGCACTTGAATGAAATTGGACACAAACAGTCCCACACCTGCCAGTCTAAAAGGAGATATACTTGGTGTTTAGAGTACACTAATCCCAATGTCTTTACCTGTTATGTGTTTCATTTATGCTGTCTTTAAAGATCAGGCTCTGGCATTTAAGGGAATAAATCAAATATGTTCAGAGTCCTTCGCAAAAAGTACAAAGCACAAATGAAAACCCTTCATTCATTCCTAACAATTAAAAAAAAATAAAAAACAAAACATCTAAGTATCCTATACTTCTTGATTTACTGTGTAAGGGGACGAATTTAATACTAGCTCTCTGATGTAGTTAGTTGAAAGAATAAAGTGTGTGCGAGGGCAAACCATTATCTATTCTAGCAGCACAGGGAATACTCTGCACCAGATATTTCATACAACAGCTGCTATGTTGAATTTCGTCAAAGAGAAGATCAGGAAGCTGCTGAAACAGGAAACTTAATTTTAGTCCGTCCAACAAAAAGCACCTGAGTTGTAATTTGCTCCTGGTCCACTCTTTTATTCCATATATATAATCTCAACAGCCACAAGCGTATATAGATATATATATAGATGTGTGTACGTCATTCTTTTTTCGTTCGGCGATATTCCGCAAATGCCACTGCACCAGACCTAATGTCTTTTAGCAAATTATTACCACAATGTCGTTTAAGTTACTTTGCCTACATCCCGCACAGTGTAACCGTCATCCATCCGCCGGCCAAACATTTGTTTGTGCCTTTTTTCCGCAAAGTGTAAACAGAGTATAACCCTCGTGCGCTGACTTTTATAGCCCCGCATAACGACACAGCACATGTGCGACGTTCCAAGGGCACAGTGACTGAACGTCTGTTCACTTCAGTTTTTAAGCTGTAGGGAAAAAAACGGAATAATTTGGAAAGATTTTGAAATTCCATGCTATCAGCAGTGGCTTTAGAAACACTTTAATTAATCTTCCTCAGATAGTCTCTGATTTAGAAAGCGGGCTCGGCTTCTCGCTGTCGCCCGGCCACGGCAGCGTGTGAATGGGGAGGCGCGGCGGTGCTGTTCTGCACCCAAGGGAGAGATGGCGGAACAATAATGTCCCTTGGGAGCATTTTAGCTGTGGCACCAAATCTGAATACATTACGGGGCGATCAGGGTGTGTCCTTTCCACAAATGGGGGAAATCTAGGACTGTTCATAGCTCTGTAGAAGTTTCTTAATATTGAACTTGCAACTGAAAACTTAGGACAACTTTTTTTTTCTAGGGTTTTTCCACTCAAGGTTGGTGCCAAATATATTAAGCGGTTCCTCAGGTAAGAATCTCAGATAGACAAAAAAGAATGAATAAATAAATACTTGAAGCAGTAATGTTAGCAGATTTAAATGCTTACATGAGTATTTGCCTTGTATGTCTATGGCGCCCTGTTCACGTCACGCGCACGGCAGTTTTTCCCGGTCGGTCTTTGCTTTTCATTTGACGCTTCGTTAATGCCTCGTTTTTGACCAAGGCCTTGCCTTCCCTCGTGTACCTCTTTGCCACAAGCCTTTCCAACTTTGTCTCCATGTGACTCATATTGATTACTTGAAGAAAAAGGTCCCATATCACATGTACCTATATATATATATATCTATAGTGTTCCATGTTACGGGATTTTCAGTGCATTTGTAGGCTAGGTTGTTACATTCTGGATAATAGGGCCACTTTTAGCAATTCAACATAAATAGATTTGCTTTAAAAATACTCACATTTAACCAGACTTATGAATCTTACGGTGTTCATCAAAACATAGTTTGTGTTGTCGCATATTGGTTGGTGTAGAGAACATATCCAGACTAAGAAATGTGTCAAAAACCATCCTTTTAGCTACATTAATATGTAGAAGGACTCTTCTTTTACAAAGAAACAAAACATAATCCATGGAAAAAAAAATGTTTGCTTTCTTTAGAGAACCTTTAAGCATTGTGTGTGTGTGTGTGTGTGTGTGTGTGTGAGTGTGTGTGTTTTCTTTCCATTCTCACCTCACTACTATCAGAGGCTGGAAAATCAATACTCCCTTCCTCTCTGGTGTATCAGTCTCTGAGATTAGAAAGAGAAGGAATGTGCTTCTTCCAAAGGAAAACAAAGAGCCTCATATATTCTAGACAGGATTTCAGCAGCTCTGACTGCCACACCTAACATGCGTTTCCACTTAACTCTTGTACCATCCAGTGCACATAGCCGTGAACTGCACTCGCCAAGGGCTGTGGAAGGTGGAACCGTCTTTTTGAGATGCCTGGAAAATGGTGTAAAAAAAAAAAACAGCAAATGCCAGTCGGCAAGGCCATTAGCACTGATGGGCCATAAAACCATGCAGCTAGGATGCGGCATCCTTAGGGACGGTGTAAAAAACACCACTGCTACAATTTTGTTCGCTAGCATCGTGATGAGACATCTGGATGCGTGAGCTTGTTGTTTCAAGAGTAATTGTTTTGCCTTCAAAATAGCGCATCCCTTCATTTAAAATACTGAGAACAATTTTACGATCTTCTTTCACTAGCAAGCTAGCATAAAATATCTCTGCTCCTCTGTACCAGATAAAATGAGCCCTGATGACTACCTTTTTTCGGAAAAGATTTCTCAGAGAGCGTGTGATGTTTTACTGACATCCTGTAGAGGACACTGTTGCTTGGCATTGTTTAGGTTCCTGCTGAAGATCTGCACTGATGTGCAGCACCACAGTTTATCAGTCATCAGTATTGTTGCAAACTTTAAGCCGCGCGTGCAAGTTCACAATTAGAGTACAGATTACTGGTTATATGACTACAAACACATGTTTCAACCAGTTTTTCAATATAGATAGTATATGTGAATTATAAGCCACTGTACAGATGGAGACAGAGGAATTAAGCTTATTTCAGAACAATCTATGCAATCTATCAGCTTGATCTATGCAAGGTCATGGGGGTCGAGAGCCTATCCCTGAAGCTATGGGTGCCAGGCAGGGAATAACCCAGGACATGCCCACAACCCATCACAGGGCACACTCACATATACCATTCATACACATAATTGGCCAATTGCAATTCACCTTAGGATGTTTTTGATTTCTTCCAGTGGGGGGTGGGCTGGAGTACCTGGAGGAAATCCCGCAATGACATGGGGAGAACATGCAAACTCCACACACATGGAACCATGACGGAGACTTGAACCTAGAAGACTTGAAGTCCCAGAGTTGTGTGAGGCAACAGTGCTAAGCACTGTGCAGACCTCATCGTTGTTGTTATTACATGAGGCTTGGTAAGTAGGTAGGGAGGTAGGCAGACATTACTGTTTCCTCACATGTCTGTGGTGGGGGGGCTTCAAATTTCCGCCAGCAATGTTTGTTTGTGAAGATCTTCTCCCCGTGTTTCCTCCAGGTACTCTGGGTTCCTCCCACAGTTCAAAGACAAGCAATGCAGATAATACCTGCACTTCACTGTAAATGATTAATCCTTTACACGTTGCTAGACTTAATTCACCAAGGGTGATTTGTTTTTCTTGAAACGTTTTCTGAAATGTAAAATGTAAGTTTGTTCTTGCCATCTTGACATCAGGAAACTGACATACAAGCATGCCTGGAAACTTTATTCAGATCTTCCTAAATAATTACTGATATGGTGCACTCACTTAGAAAAAAAACTTTTTTTCAGGAAACCACTTTCCTCGACCAGTAATAACATGGTAGTCTTTTTCAATAGAAAACATTTCCTCATTGTTTAATCCGAATGTAACGAGAAACAATCCAGACACGTATTAAGCTTGTTCAGTTATTACAGAATAAATTAAAAGTAAATAATGAATCTCATTAACATATGTCCAGAGACATCTAATGTTTATAAGATCAATTTATCTATGTAAGAAATTCATTACGTTAATCACTAAATTCTTATATTTGTGTTTCTGAGAATGATTGCAGTTAGCAGTTATAAGTGGACTTTATTACAAAGTATACCAATTAAAAATCCTAGTATATTTTATCTACTGTGTTTCTGCAAGCTGTTTAACTATCAAATCCATGTATTAAAATGCAAGTACATTTCTGGATAAATCATAAATAACATTTATCATGAAGAACAAGAAACCAGATGACACAATTATAACTAAGCTTGAATTAATATGAGTGTCAAGTTCACATCAAACTCAGTTTTTTTTGAAGTACCTCTTAAACTCGACATGATTAATTATCAAAAAATACACTTTAAAGGATGGTTTCATGCTGTGAAAAACTTTTGTAGAATCTTAAGCTTACTGTGATAGATGTACAGCGTGTTTGATTCATGAACACGCTTATACTACTTTCATTTGTACTAAAACTAGTTTCACAAGTAGCCTGTAGCTTATAGGCATATTGTAACAAAAATAGCTGGTAACAAACAAGCCGTGAGATGTAGGACAGTACAAGACAAGATAATGAATAGTACTATATGTGGAATTCCAGGTTTCAGCTATTAGCATTAACTTTCATATCTCTAAAACACGCCTCTTTTAATCTGTATTGTTGCTGTATGCAGTTCTGGCGAGGAGGGTATGAATATGACTGGCATTTGGTGTTCCTTTTAAATATGGCTTTAATTAATATATTAAACATTAATATTAATATATAATCCTTAATAATTGAGCATTTAAGTGGAAACCATAAATGTCAGTGGCTTGAGTTTGTTTTAATTAGTAGTGCCTAATTTATTACAGTAATCAGACACATATTTTGTTGGCACAAGTAACATTTATTGACAAATATATAGGGCTACACAAGGTCAAAATGCAATTTAGGGTTTGAGTAATAACAGCGACATTGAAAGAACTTAAAGCATATTTGTGACATATTTGGTTCACCTGCTGAAATTTGTCTTAATATGTCTCAAGGAGCACTAACACAAGGTAACATTGATTTTCTTTCAGGAGATGCTCTTGAGTACTCTGTGCTTGAGTACTCTGTGCTTGAGTATTCTGTGCTTGAGTATTCTGTGCTTGAGGACTCTGTGCTTGAGGACTCTGTGCTTGAGTATTCTGTGCTTGAGGACTCTGTGCTTGAGTATTCTGTGCTTGAGTACTCTGTGCTTGAGTACTCTGTGTTCTACATACATTTTCCTGGGGTTGGTTTTTCGTTTTTCTTTTTTCCTTTGTTTATGCCTCGGCTTAATTGTCAGTGTATTTGAGTTCAGACATCGAGAACCAGGTCGTGCCATACGTCCGTGTGTCAGTCAGAACACTCGGAAATCTCAGAAGTGCAAACATTTAGTAAGGTACAGTAACCTGCAACAGAACCTGAGGCTGAATTTGCTGGATTGCTGCTATAATCATGCATTATAACCACCATTATTTTCACCGCGGTCACATTATCTTCCTTTCTTCCTCATTGTTATGAGCATGATGGACAATCTGTCATGAAGACCTTGAATGAGGGCAGAAATTCTGCCACATCAGGATTTCGGAAAAGCATGTACCAGACGTTGGGGGCGGGTGGGGGTTAACATGATGGGGAGGGTAGCCGAGAGATATAATTCTTGAACTTTGAAGCTTGGCGAATATAACTTTTGCTGGTGTTAATACCTTTTAACCCCCACACCTTTTAAATAACCTTTATAATTTTTGCAAACGCATGTGGTTTGTCTTAAATTAAGGCCGTTTTATTCATATTGCAGAACTCGCCTCAAATCCCTCATTTCAGCTCCATTCTTTAGCAAGGTCTACATGCAGATATACCCTTCGGCACTTATACATTTAGGCTTATATAGGCTGCATATTTGGTCTGCACGCTAATCAGCATCTGGCAAGAAAAAAAAATCATCAATGTGTAGGGTACCCTGACCTTAACAAATAGAGTCCCAAACCACACCAAAAAATGATGCGTAGTACAGAAAACCTTCCTTACCCAAAACATGCCTCTTTATTGGAATTTCTTGTTTCACTTCCTTTATTGGACTGTCTTTTGTCCAGTGGTGGAAAGTAATGAAGTACTGTACTTAAGTACATTTTTCAGATACCTGATTTCATTCATTAAACCCCTATACTATTGTAACCACGTGGTTAATGATCTAGTATCGTCTGTGTCTTTATTTAAACTCCGCTTGCAGACTTATATGAGGGATAAATACCCCTGACAGCTTTGGAATTGTCCGAAAGAATCTGGAATCTTTATCTGAGTATACTTGGTACTTGACCCTCGTATGCAACCCACAGCTGTAACGGGATACCGTGATCTTACATCTTTCTATTTTTGCTTAGCACCCTATGGTGCAGATTTCAAAATCTGTGGACGACTCAATTCAAGTCATTGTTAGATCTTAATTTAATTTTCTCATGCATTGTAAAGGTTACAATTATGAAGTCCATGCCTAAAGAAACATTTGCTTAGTGCGCACTTAAGCTAATATCAGGTGCACGTGAGGCTCACTAAAAGCTCATAAACTCATAAACGTGTTATCTTTCATGCTAACATAATGCTACCATTTGAGGGTTCCATCGTCAGCGTGAGAATCAACAATATCATTGACAGCTTGCACTTGAAGAGACAGCTTGAACTTCTGACGAGTCACTTTATGGAGTGGTGTCTAGGGCCAGAGTTCAAGTCTCTAGCATGGCATGATCTCCCTGCATTGTTGTCGGGTTTCCTCAGGCACTCTGGTTTCCCCCCTCAGTCCAGAAACTGAGGCTACTTGAAGTTACCATAGCTATCTCTATCACTTGTGCCTTGTAATGGGTTGGTGCCCCATCCTGGGTTGTTCCCAGCCTTGTGCCCATAGGCTCTGGACCCTGAACAGAACATCTTTTAGAAGATGGATGGATGGGTAGTTACTTTTTCAGAACAAACTTTATGTGGCCCAAGGTTAAGGCACAAAAAATTCAGGTCATAATCTTCGTCATTTGCAAATTCATAATTGCCAACTATATAATAAGCAGTCCTTCTTTATCATGCAAAATATTACACAGGCAGTGTCACATTATTTTGGTAGTCTATTCTGTGGTAATACGGTAGTAATATGGGTCAAAAGTCAATAAAGAAAAACAGAAGCCCACAGTGTTATTTTGTGGAACGAAACAGATTTATTTGCCAACCAGGAAGGGATTTTCGGTAGGACCCCTCTAGACAACATGGGTGACGAGTGAATGTAGAGATTTTGATCATCAAAATGTTCTCTCAAGCAGTCATAACGATATCTTTAGAGAGCTGGTGTCCCTAAGTAGTCTGTATTATGTGCCTTGTGATAGATTACCATCTTATGCAGGGTGTTCCTTGTCTTGTTCCTGCCCTTTGCTTCCTGGGATTGGTTCCTGACTCACTGAAGGCCTGTACTGGAAAAGTGGTTACGCAAGACGGATGGAGAGATAGATGCGGTGTTAATTATTATAGATTTACTACCAAGCGTTTTATTATTTTCAACAAATGTAATATCTCATATTAAATGGCCACAGTGTTGCGTTGTTCTTGTGACGTCTTCAGGATTTACTGTGTCTCAACTCTACACGTGTCAAAGAGGAAATTTATTTAGCTGTTGCAACAAAACTGGTATTAGTCATTTTTTTTTTATGAATTTCAAGAAGTATGTCCAAATTTCAACGCACAGCTTAAAGAACAGCCAACAGTTTTAAATGAATCTTGCAGCATGAGCAGAGAATGATTTAGCTTTAATGTCTCCTTCACACTGCCGGAATATACATAATTAAGTCACAAGGCTGTGAGGAGGTGTGTGCCAATGTTATGTATGCAATGCACGTTATTTGAGAGGTAAAACAATTAACACAGGGAGGGAAGATAGTACGCCATGGTAACATTTATTTATTTATTTTATATTATTGAAAATTCCCGATGGCACCTGTCTCCCTGTGTGTGTGTTTGATCTGCTGATAGCGAGATTTATGTATGCTACCCAAGCTGATTTTTTGATTCTAAAGGACAGGGCATCTCATTTCTTGTCACTGTCTCCTAAATTCCTCAAGGTACAATTAGCATTTTGTTTGACAAAATGTTGAAAGGTTCATAGATTGATCTTTGCTAAAATGCAGCGAGATGTTTTTTCAAATGCAAATTTTGACATTTATTAACTTTTATTCGGGATCTGTTTATGGATTGTAAGACTGTGCATACATTTAATGGGCGTAAAGTGAAATTACAATGTTTAAACACAATCATAGCAACACACTAACTGTAATATGATGCCATGGTGGGGGATATTTAGCGTGCCTAATTTATGCCTCTTTTGTAGTAATTTTTTTGGGGGGTGTTTCTTGGATGAAACCTTTCAGGAAACTACATTTATTGCAAATGTTTTTTCACTGGTGTGTTTTTTCCAGCTGCAATATGTCAGCATTTTCCCACCTTCAAAGTTCTTTTGTTTCCCAGTCTTATCAACAATTGTAATTGTGCAGGAACACTTACCAAACAAGCACCGCAAATAAGCCAGGAAACGTATGATTTCCTATTAGAACAGATTAAAGGTACAATTCTTCTGTGTCATGCCAAAACTTATTACCAAGGTCTGAAATTTAAATGCTGACAGCATGAGTGCACTCTTAAGTGGTAGAGCAATGTCAGGAGATTCAGTGTTCAAGATAATATATATATAAACATACATGTGCAGAAGAATAGATCTCTAAGTGACTGTATAATCACTTAATATTGGAAGACGCATCTACATCTTTGCTAAGTTGTGCATTGTTTTTTTTTTAAAAAAGGGGGTTCTGTATGTGTTCCTCGCTAATTAGATATCTTTTCGAGCTGTTATCTATTTTATATAGACACAACATTACTTCACTTTTCTTATTTCAGATGCCCATATCTTAATTGGGGATCCTTCTGTAAATATGTTTAAATTTCCTTTATGAGACAGTTGCTGTTAACTGCTTGTAAGGAAAGACAACAATCTGAAAGCCTGGATGATTAAAGCAATTGAAGCTTGCCTTTGTTTTGAGGAAGTCCACCACACTCACAAAATGTTTATAGAAAGAGAAACTTATGAAATTGCATCTGTCATCCCTCTTCCCCTCTCTTCTGTTCCATGCATCCATCTATTCATCCGTCTTTCAGCTGTTAACCCTGTACAGGAAATATGTAATTTATGCTGATAAAATCCTTGATTGGGGTCAGTAATTTCTAAACTGAAAAATAAAGTCTTCCACATGAGAAAGGTAAATATTATATGTCATCCAATAGCTATTGATGTATATTATCTATATAGCAATTTATACATTATTTTTACCAATATATTGCTATATAATAGGTTGATTTACTAATAAATAGCTTTATTAGATGTAACTGAATATAAATTGTGTTCACAAAACAATAGAGCCTTCTCAACAGCAATAAATATATAACTTTAGATCACTTGCTTGGGTATGAAAAACATGGCTAGTTAAAATGTCAAATGGTTCAATGTTTTCCCATTAGAGGTATGTAGTTCATTAATTAAAATTAATAATCTTCTTTCTGCAGTGTGCTGGAACAAGACACAGTCAACGATCTCCAAATGTGCATAGAAAGGTAAAACGCTAACCCAAGTATCTGCTTTGCCTTTAGCACTGTGCTAAGGCCATGTGAGCCTAAGCCCTCCTGGGGCTTACTGCTGGCCAGGCTTTCTTGTTTGACTGGAGAGAAATACCAGATATATCTTCCAAGATGTATGCTGTCCTCCTACAAGTCTCAATTAAATCCCTTCCATTGATACAGTCTGCAGTAGGCATCAACCTGGCTTAGCACTGTGACACAATCTGGTGAAGATCTTCGAATTCAAGAACGCCTGCATTCTCATGATGCACCACAATTTTGTTTTTTTTTGTACATTTTTATTTTTTATTTTTTGTATTTTTTGCTTTTTGTTGTTCTCACAGCTTTGCAAATTTAGAGGTTGCAGCTACTGTGTGGAAATGTCCAGAAGTGGCCTAATTGCGGAAATTATGGTGTCACTGTAATTTCTTCTCTCTGACTTATGCTGGTTGTTATGTGAGCACTGTGCATGTATGAATGTGCCTGTTGGATATGGAAGCATTATGCAGAGCAGGGATGTGTGGTCAGAGGAGGCAGGGGAGGCAGAGCCTTGGGATACCTGCCTTTACACACACATTATTTAATGACATCCCATTCTTAATACATAGGCTTTAATATGGAGTTGGCCCACCCATTGCAGCTATAACAGCTTCAACTCTTCTTCTGGGAAGGCTTTCCACAAGGTTTAGGAGTGTGTTTATGGGATTTTTTGACCATTCTTCCAGGAGAGCATTTGTGAGGTCAGGTGGCCTGGCTCATAGTCTCAACTCTAATTCAGCACAAAGGTATTCTGTTGGGTTGAGGTCAGGGCTCTGTGCCTGCCATAATGCAGTCAGCCAAGTACCGTTCTCCTGGCGACCGCCAAACCCAAACTCGTCCTTCAGATTGCCTGACAGAGAAGCGTTACTTGTCACTCCAGAGGACACATCTCCACTGATCTAGAGTCCAGTGGAGATGTGCTTTACACCACTGCACCCAACGCTTTGCATTGCACTTGGTGATATAAGGCTTGGATGCAGCTGCTTGGCCATGGAAACCCATTCAATGAAGCTCTCGATGTACTGTTATTGAGCTAATCTGACGGCCACATGAAGTTTGGAGGTCTGTAGCTATTGACCCTGCAGAAAGTTGGCGACTTCTGCACACTGTGCGGCCCAGCATGTGTTGTCCCCACTCTGTGATTTTACAGTATGTGGCCTGCTACTTTAAGGCTGAGTTGCTGTTGTTCCCACACTTGGTGCTTGATTTTATACACCTGTGGCCATGGAAGTCGTTGGAACACCTGAATTCTATGATTTGGAGGGGTGTCCCAATACTTCTGGCAATATAGTGTAAGTAGCTTGATTAGATGTGTGCTATAGCTCTGTTAATTAGGCCAAGTAAGGCCTGTGTCCTCCCTGTGCGTCTACAAGTCACCTCATTGATTAGCCAGAGCACAGAGGAAATGCTCGTGCATCTCATGTACATTACAACAAATGTTCTCTTTGCATTAGAATGGAATTGTGATTGTTATGTTCAATCAATGAGAAAGGTCAAAAGAGCACTTCTGCCGGAGATTTAATGGAGAAGTCGATGGGGATTCATTTTAATCACCGTGATTGTTTCAGAATAAGCACGACTGCGTCCGTCAAGACTGCCATAATTACTAATATTTCTATAAGTCTGTCTTGCAATTTCGATATCTAGAGATATTTTTATGTGTCGAGGGCTATTTAATCTTGAATCGTAGGGCATGGTGCAATCATTACAGTGTTTATGGTGCTTTTAGTGCATGTAGGTGCTGTGGAATTGGTTTTTTATTTTGTTTTGTTCAGTTTGCACTGTTGTAAGATGATACAACCACCTAACCGATTATTCTGTTCAGAGTTATGGGAATTTAAAAAACGGTTTAAAGGACATCAAACAAATATATAACTAATAACAACACTGCAACGTAATTAGTGAAGCGGTTAATTGTCATTGTTCCCATATCACAGCACAACAATGAAATGTGTCCTCTGTGTTTTACCCATAAGAACCCAGGACTTTGCTCAGGGTGCCTCATTGCTTGGGGAATCAATCCAGCAACCTTCCGATCACAAGGACATTTCCCTCATCATTAGGCCACCACTGCCCCCTGATGAAACACCGTGTAAAGGTAAAACACTCATACACTAATAGTAACATTCATGATGCCAGATTTTATATTGTAAGCTAGCAAAACAATCAAACCAGTGTTCATGCATCCATAACTACATGCACAAAGCACCATATTGAAAGTTTCCAAATATTACTGGGGCGACTGATATATCGGTTATGCATGTCTTACAGGGAACAACTTTATGCCTTTGCAACACTGATATGCTTTAGA